>PVIU01009318.1:52170-77231 GCA_004026605.1 Ondatra zibethicus
TAAGTTGTCATCAGTGTTTTTGATCTTGGCCATTCTTACAGGTGTAAGATGGAATCTCAGAGTTGTTTTGATTTGCATTTCTCTGATGACTAAGGATGTTGAACATTTCCTTAAGTGTCTTTCAGCCATTTTAGATTCCTCTGTTGAGAGTTCTCTGTTTAGGTCTGTACTCCATTTTTTTTTTATTGGATTATGTGTTATTTTGGTGTCCAATTTCTTGAGTTCTTTGTATATTTTGGATATCAAACCTCTGTGTGATGTGGGGTTAGTGATCTAGTTCAGATCTTACGTCCTCACTTGTTAGCATTTCCTCATGCCTCTTAAAGATCCTGACCATTTTATAGCCATTACACAGCAAAGGACAGTGTTCTTTCCAATTGTTAGTCTTTGGGGACACTGTGGTTGATTTCTTCTGTGTTTTTTGTTCCTTTTCTTCTGGCTTAAGCTGTCATGCTATGTAGCACAAACGCAGAAAGGAAAACTTTTATAGTTGTCGGTTAGAATAAAAACCTCAGCAGCAGAATGGCCGCCTCTGCCAGCTAAGTACTGACCTAATGTGATACATCATCTGTTCACATTGAATACTTAAGATGGTATTATAGCATGTGTGTGTGTGCGTGTGTGTGTGTGCGCGCACATGCATGTATGTATCCTCAGAGGACGACAATTTTGTGGAGTTGGTTCTCTCATTCTGCCTTTGTATGGGATCCAGGCATCAGGCTTAGCTCACCGGAGTTGGGCAACAAATACAAGGAAAGTGTCTTTCCCTGTGAGTCATCTTGCCAGCCCCACATTGAACAGTTCTATGCCACTGGGGCAAATCTCTTATGTGGAGTTCAAATGCAGTATCTTAAAACAAACAAACAAGACCCACAGAACAAACAACAAGGCACCTCCGTAAGTTCTGAACAAACCACTGCAGACGATTTCTCCATGTGATAAAACGCTTTGATAAAACACATGATAAGAAAGCTTTACAGGCTTTGCTGGAAATAGTTATGTTCAGGTTACCCGCTTTTCTCTCCCCTTTGTACTTACTTTCTCTGTGAGATCTTATTAATTCCCATTAAACTCTCATGAGCCTCGAAAGCTCTGAGCTTAGCCTGTCACCCCTTAAGAGTGCTGTCCACAGACACGGTGATAATGGGCTGAAGTCAGAGAGTCTTGTATCCATGGAAACCCAAAGGATTGAGAAAGCCATCATGCCACCGGCACTGGGGTATACTGCCATCCTTTAGGAACCATTTGTCTCCCAGAGCTCATGAGCTAGCAGCTTTGTACCCAGTGAGGTGGTGTTGGCATGGAGTCTGCTGGAAAGGTAATGAGGTCATGGAAGCCCTTCCATGACGAGTGAATCAGTGCTATCTCAAGAGAGGGGACAGTGGTGGTACAGGCCTTTAATCCCAGTAGTTAGGAGGCAGAGGCAGGTGGATCTCTGAGTTAGAGGCCAGCCTGGTCTACAGAGAGAGCTCCAGGTCAGCCAGGGCTACACAGAGAAACCCTGCCTCAAACAAACAAACAAAGATCCCTTCAGCGAGACTGCTACATGTGGGTCTTGGGAGATGGATATCAAGTGTCTTCCTTGGTTGCCTTCAACCTTATCTTTTGAGACAGTCTTTCACTGAACATGGGGCTCAGTGGCTTGGCTAGGCTGGCCAACCAATGAGCTGCAGGAATGTGCCTCGGTGCCCCTGGAGTTTGGGTTATAGATAAGTACCACCCTGCCCAGCTTTTCCCTGACTGCTAGGGCCCCAAATCTAGGCCCTCCTGCTTGTGTGACAGCTACCTTACCACCAAGCTGTCTCTCCAGCCTCTAAAAATACCTTTGAGACGTAATTCATAGAACACACAACTCAACCATTTAAATGATACATGTTCATGGCTTTTAGTGCAGTCAGAGATGAAGCCATCACACTTTCCAAAACACTGTCATTGCTCCCCGCTCCCTTAATTCCTGTAGAGCAGTGGCTCTCGACCTTCCTGACACTGTGACCCTTTAATACAGTTCCTCATGTTGTAGTGACCCCAACCATAAAATTATTCCATTGCTACTTCATAATTGTAATTTTGCGACTGTTACGAACTGTAATGAAATATCTGTCATGCAGGATGTCTGATATCTGATCCTTATGTGGGTTGTGACTCACAGGTTGAGAACCATTGCCCTAGACTAACACACACATCTTTCTCAGATCAAGGTAACCAGTAAAATCTCCTTCCCATCTCTGTGGAGTTACCCAGTCTGAGCATCCCATATTAATGAATCATAAAACATTTCATACTTTGTGACTGGATCCTTTCATTCAGTGTATTTTCAAAGGCATATTCAATGCATAGCTTGATTTATTTTCCCCAAACCCCATCTCTTTCCACAGTCTCACATAGCCCAGGCTGGCCTCAGACTCATCACATAGCTGACAATGATCCTTCTTCCTCCAGCTCCCCAAGTGCTGAGATAACAGGTTTCCACTTCTGTTGTAGGAGGTCACTTGTTTGTTCCCGGCTGCTCAGCCCTGAAATAACCACACAGAAACTGTATTTATTAAATTACTGCTTGGCCCATTAGCTCTAGCTTCTTATTGGCTAACTCTTACATCCTAATTTAACCCATTTCTATTAATCTGTGTATCACCACGTGGCTGTGGCTTACCACTGGGTAAAGTTCCTTCCATTATCTGTCTCTGGCAGGGATACATGGATTCTCCGACTCCACCTTCTTCCTCCCAGCATTCAGTTTAGTCATCTGTGCCCCCCCTCACCTAGTTCTCTTCTGCCCCATTATAGGCTCAAGCCAGCTTTCTTTATTCATTAATGATAATCACAGCATACAGAGGGGACTCCCACATCACATTTCTCTTTAGTGTTGTATAATATTCCATTATCTCATGTGGGGTTTGGGGGCTTTTATTTGTTTGTTTTTGTTTTGTTTTGTTTTGTTTTATACACAGCCAGAAACACGATGCTATTCCACTTTTTTCCCTTCATAGCCAAGCAAATGCAGTTTTTCATGCTTCTAGAAAAAGGTGACTGAGTAAATATTGGCTGAGTCTCACAAGGATGGCAGTCAGGTTTTGAAAGCTGCTATTTATGAGTGAATTTATTCACTCAGCTTACTTAGTCCATTTAGTGTTTCTGACTCACAAACGGAAGTGATTCTATTTTGGCATCCTCTATCTTTCCTTGCTGGGTCTCTACTGACTTGCTGTGTTAAATTATGCAAGTTACTTTAGCTGTTTGTTTAACTCCTGCATGCTCTGTAAAATAAGCCCAGTCCAGGCTGCTTGTTTGCCAAGGCTGTTTGGAGACAATTTTTCATATGATATGCATCATCAGCTCCCACAGAAGGCAGAAGGAATTTGATGTGTAGGGGTTGTCTGGGATCCAGTCCAAAATTAGTGCTCATCTGGAAGAAATATGGACTCCTGATGCTTTCTTGCTGGTCTTTTATTTGTTTTCACTTAGTGCTTTCCCTCTAAGAAACCTTGCAAATCTTTATCATCTTAGTGTGTTTTTCCCCCCGTATAAGGTTGGCTTTTTCTTTTGTAAAAAGATTGAAATGGGAAAAGTCATCTGCTGTTTCTATTAGTTAACTGTATATCAAAGAGTAATTTGTCTGACCTAGTTTTGTGACCTGGGGAAGGTCTAACATTCAGAATTTGTCCCTCACCCTCCCGTTGCCTCTCCTCCCCTCTTGACCCCTCTCCTCCTCTCCCAAGACTGGCCTCTCTATGCCCCAGCTTAGGAGGTGAAATCCAACCAGATGTATCATTTATGTGCTCATGCAATACGCTATGTGGGATATGCTGAGAAGGAAGCAAGAAAGAACACAGACCTTTCGCTTTCAAAAGCTCGCAGGCTGTTGCAACAGGGGAAAGTCAGGAAAATGTGTTCATGTCAACAGCAGCAAAAACTGGACATGCTGAGGGCAAAAACAAGAGCAGAGATTTCTGCTATGCGGGGTGACAGGCACCTTCTGAGAGGACGGACAGAACGTTTAAAGGAGGGACAGGAAACAACATGTCAACGTTCCCAGCTGGAGCCTTCAGAATAGGGACGCGGACCATGGTCACCCGAGGTGTGAAGAGCAGCTGTGAAAACTAAACTTGCCCAAGTAGGAGGGGGGCTTTGCAGGCTACACACGGAATCTGCTCTTGACTACTTAAGCATCAAGAAGACAGTAAAGGCCTTTGGCAAATTGCATACTTAAACTAGTCTCTTGTTAGAAAGATGAAGGATTGGCAAGGAGAGTTCGGACCTGAAGACAAGAAGTGGTACACGGGTACAATCGAGGCAAAGGGAATGGGAAAGAGGTGACTAATGGCTACAACAAGCCTTGAAGTCTAGGTATGGGAACACCTCTTGGGTTAGACCTCCGCTCTCTGAGGGGCACCGGGAGGAGACACATTTATAAACACCTCCTCCAGTGACGCCAGGTGGTCGGCTCCGGCCTCCGATTAGCTACTCCGGCCGCCAATCTCGGAGGAGGCGGCGCCGTACGGGCCGCTCGGGGCTCCGAGTGTGGCCGGCGCGGGCTGAGAGCCGGGGAGCCGGCGGAGTCGGGTAGCAGGCGTAGCCGGGAGGGACGTCGGGCGCCGCCGCAGAGGTAGGCAGGTGGGCAGGGCGCGGAATCTGGTGGCCTCGGGGAACCTGCCCTCGGAGACCGAACCTCGGGCATCCCTCACGCCGGGAACTATCCCGTCCTGGCGTGGAGGGGGCGGCTGGACCTGCGGAGCGGGACGGGGCGGTGGGGGGGGATGCAACGCAGGATGCCGTGCGCCCCGGCTCGGCCAGGGTCCCGAGTAGCCAGCACGAGCCGGCTGGGGGCGGCACTACGTACCCCGGGCTCCTGTAACGTTCTGGTAGAAAAGCCGGGCCCCGGCTTGTGGCACCGCGGGGGTCGTCGGGCGGGCGGCTGCGGGGCAGCCCCGCGTCCCCGCGCACCGTGGGTCCCATCGACGATGCCGCAGTTCGGCCTGCGCTTCTGGAGAGCGGGGCAGTGAAGGAACAACAGGACCAAAGTTCTCCAGCTTTTCATTTTTAACACCTTCATTTGTCCGACTGCCCGACGCCAGTGACCTAAGGTGACATAGCCTGAATTTAAGCCCCTCTCCCAGCCCCCAACCCCACAAGAAGTTGAGACATTTTGCTTTGCAAAAAACCTCCTCGTGCCGGGCTACCTGCTGGTCACTGGCTTCTTTGTGAAAGTTCCAGTGTTTGCAAGCCTGGACCTCAGGGCTGTGCGTGTGTCCCGGAGGAGTGTGGAGCAAGGAGCAGGCTGTTCTGGGCAGTGCCGCCGACCGGCAGGCGTGGCCCA
Organism: Ondatra zibethicus; assembly: GCA_004026605.1. Classification (NCBI taxonomy): domain Eukaryota; kingdom Metazoa; phylum Chordata; class Mammalia; order Rodentia; family Cricetidae; genus Ondatra; species Ondatra zibethicus. Next base: position 57,485 of record PVIU01009318.1, read on the forward strand.
AGTCGGGATAGGTGGTGGTGAAGTTCTTTAAACAAGGCGTGCTTCAGTCTAGTTAAGAAAAACAGCTTTTCTGCATTGGGGGTGGGGGGTGAGGATGACACAGCTCACTGCTCAAACTGTTTCCTAAGATTATGAGGAGTTTACGAGTTCATCCAAATTTCATCAGCATGAGTTAGGTAGTAGAGTCTTCCCTTCCTTCTTCCATCCCCATCTCTCTCCCTCTCTCCCTCTTCTTTTAACGTCCCCCTCCTTTTTTAGGACTTGGAAAAGAAACAGGAAGTCAGCGATTCAGAGAAAAGAGCATTCACTCCACAACTGTAAACAGTTTATTTTGTGTCAGTAAATATTTCCAAAGTCGCTGGAGGTCTTTGGAAGACCTCCACTTTTTCCTGCCCCCTGCAGAGAAGGTAGATGCCCTTAGCATTCAAAACTTAGATAGGACATTTTCAGAAGTGGATTATAGTCCCCAAAACTGTCCACTTCTGTCACCACGGAAAGGAAACTTCAGAATTAGCATTTGTAGCTACTCAAGGTGGTTCCTTTGTATTACAGAGGTCTTCTACCTAGTCACAGGATTACACAGTGACAAAGAGATCATGTATCTAGACCATCACAAAACCAATCCTCAGTTTTCACTTTCTTTTATTGTGATAATTATTGAGGACTGAAGATGTCAAATGCATTTTTGATAATCTTAAAGCTTTTCAACCTAAAACCACTACAACTAAAGAAGCATAGATGTATTCAACTTTTAATTTTCTTATTTAATTTTCGTAGCAAAGTTCTAGGTAAGAGATATGTACTATACTTTTCATAGTTGAGGTTAACAGTTACTTCTCTATTATTTGAGTTATTGGTGAATTCCTGGCGAGGATAACTACTCAAAATGAATATTTAAATCTGCAACTGTGGTCTTAGTATATACCCATTCTTTCCTTTGTTTGTGTGCCAACCTTTTAATTGAGATACAATTTACAAACCATAAAATTGACCTTTTGAAAGTGTATATATAGCTCAGGGAATTTGGGTATATTTGCATGGTTGTGCACTTATCACCATTATCTAATTCTAGAATATTTTCTTCACCTCCCCCCCTAAAAATCTCTAGGCCTCTTAATAGTCAGTCTCCACAGCCACTCCCTCGCAGTCCTAGGCAACCACTGACCTGTTACCTTTCCTTTTGGATTTAACTGTTCTGGACATTTCGTAGGACATGTGACCTGGAGTTGTGAACCATAGGTTAACTTTAAACGGCTGTGGAACTGTTTGCGTGGTTACGAAGCAGGTGTGACATTTTTGTAGCAGGAGTTCCACAACTGCACGTTCTCATCAATCCTTGTTAGTCCGCGTTCCTTTTCATTTCTGTATTATTTATAATGAACTAATTTGGGCTGAAGTGGAATCTCATCATGATTTTGATTTTTCACTTTTTGATTTTTTTTTTCTTGTAGTTAACGATGCTGAGAACTTTTTGTGTTTTTATTGACCATTTACGTATTTTCTTTGGAGAAGTGTCTATTCTTATTGTGTGTGTGTTTGCACACGTGGAGCACAGGTGAGTGTTTTCGAGTGTGCTCACGTGTGTGCGTGTGTATGTGTGTATGAGTGTGTGTGTGTATTTATACTAGTTAGCTTTCTATTTTTGTGATAATTACCATGACCAAAAACAATTTGGGGAGGAAAGGGTTTATTTCAGATTATAGTTAATAGTCCATCATCAAGATAAATCTGGGCAGGAACTCAAGCAGGGCAGGAACCTGGGGGGCAAAAACTAAAGCAGAGACCATGGTGAGCACTGCCTCCTGGCTCTCCTCATGCTGTGCTTAGCCTACTTTCTTATACAATTCAGGAACTGTCCGGAGGTGACACAGCTCTGTATAGGCTGGACACACAGGTTTTTGTCAAGCTGACTAAGCCACGTCACTATTAAACTGCGCTATGAATGACTACTGAAGCCCTTTGGAGGACAGAAGAAGATTTTGGAATTTTAAAATCTCTTTATAATATTTAAAGTCTCTCCAAAAAATCCGAAGTAATTTAACTGTGGGTACCTGTAAAATAATAAAAAAAAAAAGATAACATATACTTTCTTACACCCAGAGGGAAGAACTAGAGCATAGTGACACACTCCACTCAAACAAAACCAAATCCAGCTGTTAAAGATCTTCTGTCCTCCAAAGGGCTTCAGTAGTCATTCATAGCGCAGGAAGCAGGTCTCCTGGCCTGAGGCCAGCTCCACTCCATAGCTACTGCTGTTCCTTGGTGGTTGTTCCTGAGTACTGGTATCTTCAATATGCTGTTGCAGCATGAACAGTAGCTTCACCAATAGCCTAGGCTCTCTTCAGGGACTCCGAAGCCTCAGCTCGTCTCCAGGAACACTTCCGGCTTCTACTGCACCTGGGGCTGCACCTTCAACAGCGACTTCTCCTGAACTCTCACATTGCCAAGGGTCAGCTGCTCGCCATGACCCCTCCAAGCCTTCAAGAACCAGTACCGCCTGGGTGACTTTTTACACATTACCAAGTAGAGATGTGGCCTTGGCCTTCTCTGGGCCGCAGCTTCAGTGGGCTGCCCTGAGGAAATATTCCCAGAAAGTTTTACCTCGGTGGTGCTGCTCTCTTAAGCACTGATGAGTTCTCAGCTTCAGCTAACCATCACTGATTGTCCAAGTAAAGCAAAGGTTTCACTTTAGTGGCTCCAGTATCTTCTTAACCACAACTGATTCTTCAGCCCCAGCTGCCCAGATTCTTACTCCCAAGTATCACATGACCCCAGCCGAGTCTTTAAGGTCCTTCCAGGCTTCCTTGTGGAACTTCACAAGCCTGGCCTCCATTGGCCTTACTACTCTTAGCATTCTTATCCTCCATGCCCCTAGAACAGGTCCCTGAGCTCTGAGGGCTCAGTTGCTTTTCCAGCCTAAAGTTCCGAACTCCTTCCACAGTCCTTAAAAAACATGACCAGATTGGCCATAGCAATAGTCCATACTCTGGTACAAATCTTTGTCTTAGTTAGGGTCTGCTTCTGTTGCTGTGATAAAACACCATAATCAAAAGCAATTTGGAGAGAGAAGGGTTTGTTTCAGCTTGCAGCGCTCAGATCACACATTCTATCATTGAGAAAAGTCAGGGCAGGGACCCAAGGCAGGAGCTTGGAGGCAGGACTGAGGCAAAGGCCATTGAGGAATTCTGCTTCTCAGCTTGCTCCTCATGGCTTGCTCAGCTTGGTTTCTTATACAGCTCAGGACCCCAACCCCATGACTTGGGCCCACCCTTGTCAATCATCAGTCCAGAAAATACCTTAACAGACTTGCCTACAGACAATCTGAAGGAAGCATTTTCTCTTTTGAGGGTTGAATCCGGTTCTTCTGGTTACATAGCAAACTCTTTGCCCAGTAAGCCATCTTCTCAGTCCCTAATTTTGCCTGCATTCTAAATTAGATTGTCCTTTTTTGTTTTATTTTCAAGACAAGGTCTCAGTATGTAGCCCTGGCTGTCCTGGAACTCACTTTGTAGACTAGGTTGGCCTCAAACTCACAGAAATCCTCCTGCCTCTGCCTCCTGGGTGTGAGACTTCATCAAGCCTGGCAGGTTGTCTTTTTTCTTGATCGAGTTGCTTGAGTCATTTACATATCCCTGACACAAGTCTCTTATCAGATGCTTGACTTTCACATCTTTTCCTGCTCTTTTGTAGGTTATTTTTACAAGTTCCTCATAGTGCCCTGAGAGCAATGGTTCTCAGCCTGTGGGTTGCGACCCCTCTGAGGGTCACATACCAGATAACCTGCATATCAGGCATTTATATTATGATTCATAACAGTAGCAAAATTACAGTTATGAGGAAGCTACAAAATAATTTTATGGTCGGGGGTTAACACAACATGAGGAACTGTATGTAATAAAAGGTCGTAGCATTTGGAAGGTTGAGAACCACTGCCTTACAGGCTCTTAATTCTTAAATTTTGATGAGGTTTCATTTATCTGTTTTCTGATTTTTAGAGCTTTGGGTTGCATTTAGGCTTTTGATACATCTTCTGCTAATTTGTTTATCTGGGATGAGGATGGGGACTAAATTTATTCTACTGAATATGGTTAGCTAGTTGTACCACATCGTTTGTTGAAAGTACTATTACCTTCCATGTTGAATGATCTTGGTACTCTTGTTAAAAATGAATTGATTGCCGGGCGGTGGTGGCGCACGCCTTTAATCCCAGTACTTGGGAGGCAGAGGCAGGCGGATCTCTGTGAGTTCGAGGCCAGCCTGGTCTACAGAGTGAGTTCCAGGACAGGCTCCAAAAGCTTCAGAGAAAACCTGTCTCGAAAAAAAAAGAATTGATTGTCACCATGAGGTTGTATTTCTGGACCCAACTATCTGCTGATATTTCTTCACTCATCTTGGCCACTGTGGCTTTGTAGTGAGCTTTGAAGTTGTCTGATTATCCGTGGTCCCTTAAACTTTCTAGGTGAATTTTAGGATCAATTTACCAATTTCTGGCAAAAAAAAAAATCAGTTGGAATATTCACAGTTACTGCGTTGCTTGTCCATTTGCAAGTTTTGTCATCTGAACAGATTGAGGTCCATGAACCTGCCATTTCTTCACTGGTTTAGGCTTGATGTCTTTCCTTGAGCATGTGTAGGTTTTCAAAGTACAAATCCTTGTTTGTGTAAGCTCATTCCTAAGTATTTTATTCATTGTCATGCTATCATGAATATTTTATTTATTTGGGGGTTTCTCTTTGCTGGTGTATAGAACTTGATTTTTGCATATTGGTGTTGTTTCTTGAAATCTTACTGGTTTTAATAGACCGCGTGTGAGTGAGTGTGCGTATGAGTGCATTTTTCTTAGAATTTTCTACGTACATGATCACATCCTCTGCAAATCGTTTTGCTTCCTTTTTAAATCTAGAAACTTGCTGTTTTACTTTTGCCTTGGCTACATCTCCTAACGTAGAGCAGGAGTAGTGAGAGCAGGCAGCTTTGTCTCTTGTTGGTTTAGGGGGAGCCTGTGTATGTTCCTGGCTGCCGGCTTTTGGAGCTGTCCCTTACCAGGGTGAAGGACTTCCTTTCCCTTGCTGATGTGTTGAATGCCTTTCTTATGAAGAGATGTTAGGTTTAAGTCAGACTTATTTCTGTGTTGTTGTTGAGATGATCTTTTTTTTTGGTCCTTTATTCTATTCATATGATTGCCTTGGCTTATTTTCATTTGTTGGAAAGCATTTATGTACTATTTATGCTATTTTTGAAACTATAGACTAGGAATGTAAGTTATTGGCAAAGCACTTGACTACTGTGTACAGAGTTCAGATCCCAGCAAATCAAGGTGACCAAGGCAAATACCTTTTATACTGGGACATAAATGTTATTTTAACTATAGAGGAAAATTTACCTGACAAGAAAGAGATTATATTGCTTGAGGTAGAACTATGTCTCTATTTTTCTGCATAGTTGTTTGAATGGTTTAAGAATTAAGAATGTCGGGCTGGAGAGATGGCTCAGTGGCTAAGAGCATTGCCTGCTCTCCCAAAGGTCCTGAGTTCAGTTCCCGGCAACCACATGGTGGCTCACAACCATCTGTAATGAAGTCTGGCACCCTCTTCTGGCCTGCGGGCACACACGCAGACAGAATATTGTATATATAATAAATAAATAAATATTTAAAAAAAAGAATTAAGAATGTCATTAGGCAGTAGTGGCGCACGCCTTTAATCCCAGTACTCCGGAGGCAGAGGCTGGCCGACCTTTGTGAGTTCAAGGCCAGTCTGGTCTAGCAAGTTTCAGGACAGCCGGGCTACACCGAGAAACCCTGGCTCGAAAAAACAACAAAAACAAAACAAAACAGCAGCAGCAGCAACAATAACAACAAAAAAGAATTAAGAATGTCTATTATTAGTTTTTAAAAATTTAAAAATATTTGCTCTGTTATCTTTCCCTATATACCCCTAAAGCTAATAGATAGGTGCAGTAGCAATAGAACAGTGAGTTTGTGATCAAGATGAAACATTAAAATAAGTAGATGAAAATGTTCACAAAAGTAATATTAAAAAAAAGCAACAACAACAACAAAACCAGAAATAAGTATGATCAGGATTCTATAAAAAATAGGTGAATTCTTGAATGGATAAGGAAAATGTGGTACCTTTACACAATGGAGTAGTACACAGCAGAAAAAACTATTGACATCTTGAAATTTGCAGGCAAATGGATAGAGCTAGAAAACATCATATTGAGTGAGGTAACCCAGACCAGACCCAGAAAGACAATTATCATATGTACTCACTCATAAGTGGCTTTTAGATATAAACCAAAGAAAACCAGCCCACAAATCACAATCCCAGAGAACCCAGACAACAAAGAGGACCATAAGAGAGACATACATGGATCTAATCTACATGGGTAGTAGAGAAAGACAAGATCTTCTGAGTAAATTGGGAGCATGGGGACAATGGAAGAGGAATGAAGGGAAGAGGAAAGGAAGGAAGGGGAGCAGAGAAAAATGTATAGCTCAATAAAATCAATTAAAAAATTAAATTAAGCCAGGCGGTGGTGGCACACGCCTTTAATCCCAGCACTTGGGAGGCAGAGGCAAGCGGATCTCTGTGAGTTCGAGGCCATCCTGGTCTACAAAAGCTAGTGCCAGGACAGACTCCAAAGCCACAGAGAAACTCTGTCTCGAAAAACCAAAAAAAAAAAAAAAATTAAATTAAAAATATCCATCATGAGGGCATGTTTTAATATTACAAAAATAGAAGAATTCTTGCCAGCTCTTCAGTGATGTTTCTGCTATCTATGACCAGGATGTAGGGGTGTCTGAAAGATTTGCTGTGGTTAGGGGTGATTGGTTGTTTTTTTTTTGTTTTTTTGTTTTGGTTTTGGTTTTGGTTTTTCAAGACAGGGTTTCTCTGTAGCTTTTGTAGTGAGTTCCTGGAACTCACTCTGTAGACCAGGCTGGCCTCGAACTCACAGAGATCGCCTGCCTCTGCCTCCCGAGTGCTGGGATTAAAGGCGTGCGCCACCACCACCTGGCAGTTAGGGGTGATTGTAACAAAAAATTGTTGCCTTTGTAGAGCAATTCTTTCCTATTCATTTGTTTCTAATTATGGAGTGATAATTCCAGTATTAAAGGGAAAAGTATCTTAAGCACAAATCACTTATTTTTGTGTTTAAGGAAAAGTGAGTTTTAGTAGCTCGCACAGTTTTTGTTTGGTTGTCTGTTTTCTTTGAGATGGTCTAACTATGTAGTCTTGGCTTACCTGGAACCTGGAACTCCTGTGTAGTCCAGGAGGGCCCTGAATGAACCATAATCTTCCCGCCTCAACCTGCCAACTGCTAGGATTATAGAGGAAGCTTCTACCGAGTAGTTTTTAAAAAATTGGCATATGTTTAAGAAATGGGATATATTACAGTAAATTTTGAGGGGACATTTTGTCTTATTTTTCTCTTTTAGAAAACAAAAGAATACTATTATGCACTTCAACCGCTGAATCTTCGGAGTTCTGAAAATTTGTCATCTTGTGTTCTCCTCTACTGGGCCCTGGTTCCTTCTGGAAATCCATTTCTAACACCGATTTCATCGACTCATAGAAAAGTTCATTCAGAAATACAATTAGGCCAACAGAACATTAGTAAACATTTAAAACTATTTTCATGAATCTCAGAGCCAGAAGTGACCATGCTTCTGAAATCAAGTAGCCCCATAGACTTGCAAGTCAGACTCCCTAGCCTGGAACTGCCTTCTCTCCAGGGAAGCTTCCCCCTGCGGTTAACCTCTTTCAAAACGGCAGTTAATATCCTAGAAAACACTGAGTCCAGATTTACTAAGTTGTAGATGACCTCAAATTACATCTTTATCTATTTTCTTTTCTTACCCCAAATGAAAATATGTTTGTCAGGCTTCTAATAACTTTGCTGGTTAAATTAACCAGAGGCTTTCTGGCTTGAGAGATTGCACCCAGACGAATCCAAAATGGTACCAAGTCATTGTTTTAGTGCATATCTTTAGCACAGGTATGGTATCTCCATAGGTCATCTTGTCATATTACCAACACATTGTGGTACATCTGCAGATTTGAAAGTGTGAAGTATGAGTGGTAGGCTTTTAAAGTCCTACCAGTTGGGAAGAATTAAAAATACAGTAGTCTGTCTGGGCTGTGCCATTGCTTAGTTCAAAGTTCTATTGGCAGCAGGATTATTTCATCTATCCCTCGTATGTCCATAAAGCTTGTGATTGTTAACATCCGCCTTTCTTTTAGCATAGGTAAACTGAGTCAGAAAAGTAAGCATCTGGGTGTGACTTCCAGCCCTGGCTTCTTGTCTGCCATTAAGTTTTACAAACTCTAGCAAGTGCTGGCCTTATCTTAGAATTTAAAACTTGTCTGTGGATGGCATTCAATCGAACATTGAGTCATTTCTTGTATTATCTTGAGTGCTAATGTGTGTGTGTTGTTTGACTGTTTGCTTTCTTTCTTTTTAGAAGAAACATGGCAGAGCTCTCTGAATCAGAAGGGCCAGTAGACTGGAAAGAACGATGCGTAGCTCTGGAGTCTCAGCTCATGAAATTTCGAGTCCAAGCAAGCAAGATCCGAGAGCTCTTAGCAGAGAAAGTAAGCTCCTTCCCTCAACTTTTGTTACTGTCAGTTGCGGCTGGGCCCTGTTTTAATATATATAAATAATCCCATTGCTCCTGGGAGTCAAGCATTTTAAAAATAAGGGATATAGTTAACTTTTATGAAGTATTTGAAGCTACATTTGAATGTTCTTTTACCAAATATGGCACAAACAAAACATTTATTTGTACTAGTAGAATTTGTGAATATTGCATGTTTGATGAATACAGAGTTCATTCATTACAGAGAGAAAGCTATAATTTATTTGACTTATTAAAGGAATTTAATAGCATTTTGATCTGCTTTCTGTAGAAGTATATAATTTTAAGCCAGGTATGGTGCATCTAGCTTATAAGCCTAGCATTTAGGCAAGAGGCTCATAAGCTTAAGGCTATCCTGAGCTACATGACAAGACCCTGTCTCAAGAAAGCAAAACAAACAAAAAATAATTTTAAAGTAATAATAGAAGAAAACTCTCTACTCATAGTAAAATACATAATATATTTGAAAGTATGCGCCTGCTTAGGAATTTCTACTAATTTTATGTTCCACAATTATCGTTTGTGCTAGAGTTGAATTCAGTATAGTCATAGTCTTCTATTCCTAGTTCTAGTATTGTAATTACAATTTTTGTCACATAAATCATTTATATATGTATGTACATATATATATGTTTATATCTATATCACAGTTACCTCTGTAAACAAACATCCCACATCTCTGAATCCTGGGAACTTGGATTCTAGACTTTGCCATCTGATATGATACCCTATTAGTTTCCTTTCTAATGCTATAATGAATACCATGACCAGAAGCAACTTGGGGAGGAAAGGGTTTATTTGGCTTATGTGTCTGGATCACAGTCTATCACTGAAGGAAGCCAAGGCAGGAACTCAAGCTGGAGCCGAGGCAAGAACCATAGAAGAATGCCACACTGGTTTGCTTTCAGCCTCATGTTCAGCTACCTTGCTTATATATTTCCCAGGACTACCTGCCCAAGATAGCACTGCCCACAGTGACCTTCGGCTCCCACATTAATCAAAAAACATGAAACTGCCCCCACAGACATGCCCACAGGCCAATCTGATGGAGACAGTTCCTCGATTCAGATTCCCTATCTCAGAAGTGTCTAGGTTGTGTCGAGCTGACAACAACAGATCAGCACAGATACCTCTGTGCCATGTGTGACTATGGAACATTTCAATTAGGCTAGTTCAAACTGAAGCATATTGCAAAAATAAAATACACTGTGGGGAATCAAAATTTTCATATGAAAAGATGAAACAGTTCAGCAATAAGTATTATGTTGACTTTGTGTACTGGCTGGTTTTGTGTGTCAGCTTGACAAGCTAGAGTCATCAGAGAGGAAGGAGCCTAAATTGAGGAAATGCCTCCTTGAGATCCAGCTGGAAGGCATTTTCTCAATTAGTGATCAATGGGGGAGGGCCCAGCCCATGGTGGGTGATGCCATCCCTGGGCTGCTGATAAGAAAGCAGGCTGAGCAAGCCAGGGGAGCAAAGCTAGTAAGCAGTTTCCCTCAATGGCCTCCGCATCAGCTCCTGCCTCCAGGATCTGTGGAGACCCAAAAATGTGAGCCTCTTTCCACGTTGACCAAAGGTCAGAGAGTTGGAATTTACCTCTATTCCTTCCATATTTTTGTGTTTCTACCTCAAACAAAGGTCCCACCTAGATTTAGAACAGAAAGTTCTGCTCTTGCAAGGTTGTCAACAGGTGTGGCTAATAGCCTTGTATTTCAGGAATAGAGAAGTAGGCATGTTTCTTCTCCAAAGAAGTCTAAGGATCCAACTAAGTTCTAGTTCCTTTAAGGAGATAGCATTGAATTCCACCCAGGGAGTGGTTTGCCTACAGAATGTTTTGGTCTAGGGTATGAACGTGACTTGTTTTATTCTAGCAACAGAATGTTTAACTATGGTTGTAGCCCACGGCCTTTAACTGGTCTGTTCATTTTCTTGTATCATGTTAATGCAGTTTTTTGTCTTACTCCTACCTTTGGGGGCCAGGGGTATTTAAAATTGGAAATTAAACACACATGTGATTTCAGTATTCACTGGAACACCCTTCCAGTACTATTCTATATGTTTTTTGTTTTATTATTTTTAAGTGTGTCTTCATATTCTTTACTATATTTCTAAATCTCAATGCCCCTACCCTGGCAAGAGGTATTTTTGTCGAAGCTGTTCGCCAACAAGGATCTTGCTCTATTTGAGTTTTTATCCTGACTTCCTTCAGTGATGAACAGCAATGTGGAAGTGTAAGTCAAATGAACCATTTCCTCCCCAACTTGCTTTTTGGTTCTGGTGTTTCCTTGAAGCAGCAGAAACTCTAAGACAGCGGGTCAAAGTATTTTGAATATTGAGTTAAATGAGCAATATTATGTAATTCTTCTTGTTTTTTTATTGTGTGTTCTAGAGAATTTAAAAATCAACATGTGGTTCTCATATTTCTAGATAATGTTATCTGGACAGATGCATGATTGATATCCCTGGTAAAGGACCAGAAGAATTTATAGGTGTTGTTTTCAACTCTAGTTCACATTCTTTTGGGATAGAAACAGGTACATGTGTCACTTCTCCATAAAAGCCTTGCATCTTTCTTTCCTGTTGGCCACGAATCCCTTAGAAGTGTCCAGTAAGACATCATTTTGTTTGAGCCTTTGTATATCTCCTCCTTAGCTTCTTTTAGGTGGAGAAAGTAGAGTGACCCAACTCAGCCTGTGTCACGGATGACCCAGGCCAGGCTCTCAGGAATGAGTCCTCAATAGTAAGGTGGTCTATTGCTTAGCTTAAGATGGCTCAGTGGTTAAGAGCACTGACTGCTCTTCCAGAGGACCCGGATTCAATTCCCAGCACCCACATGGGAGCTCACAACTGCCTGAAGATACAGTTGCAGGGGATCTGACACCTTCACACCAATGCACATAAAATAAAGTTAAATAAACCATAAAAATATTTAAAAAATAAAAATAAAAAACAAAACAAACAAATGATTATATATATATAAAAGAATTAAAGCTTGAAAAGATTCCAGTGTGAATGGCTATAGCTAAGGAAAGCTTAACTCAATGGTAATTGTCATTCATGGGTGTTATTTTTTTCTCATTTTAATATAAAAATCATTTCTCATGTTGAAAAGTGATTTATCTAATATTTTCTATGACCCCAACCACTGAGACACTGATTTTTATGTAGCTTTATAAGTTATTTTCTTGTGACAACCTGCATGGACACTTCCCAGTTGTTGCTTTGCTTTTTTATTATCTGTATGCTATTATACATTTACTCTCTTTTTCAGTGAATGAGTATTAAAAGGAGCATTAGTTCAAAATTGCTGTGGTTTCTTCTTTTTCTCCTTTTTCTAGTCTAATTTATTGCTATTATTATTATTTTTTGGTCTTTGAACTTTTATTTTTTTAAGTTTCTTTTATTGAGCTATATATTTTTCTCCACTCCCCTCTGTTACTCTTTTTTAACGATATAAGGGGGGGGGTCCCACGAGATCCCACTGGGGTAGTGGTGGGTGGCCAGAGGCCTCAGTGGTTCCCCATGCCTTAGTGAGTCAGTCCTCTGAGGCCTTGGTGGGTCACCTTGGTGGGTGGGAGACAGCACAGCGGGTGAGAGACAGAAAGATAATGCCATGCAGAGAGAGTTTGGGTACAGAGTTTATTTAGTGGGTTATGGGGGGGAAAAGGAAAGTGGGAAGGGGAGAAGGGGGAAGAAGAGAGAGAGAGGGAGAGGGAGCTAGAGGGAAAGGGGAGAAGGGGGAAGAAGAGAAAGATGCACAGAGAAAGAGGGAAAAAAGGGGGAGGAGAGAGAGAGATATCACAGGCTGGAGGAAGCATGAGATCCCTTGCCTCAGTGGAGGGGGAGGGGTTGGGAGAGGGCAGGTTTGTCTCTTTAAGGGACAGGGTACCCAGATGACCGACCAGTCCAGCAGATCATAGCACTCTTCCTTCCTTTCCCTCCCCTTCTACCCTCTCCCATGATCCTTATACTCCCAATTTACTCAGGAGATCTTGTCCTTTTCTACTTCCCATGTAGATTAGATCCACGTATGTCTCTTCTAGGGTCCTCATTGTTGTCTAGGTTCTCTGGGATTGTGAATTGTAGGCTGGTTTTTCTTTGCTTTATATCTAAAAGCCACTTATGAGTGAGTACATATTTGTCTTTTTGGGTCTGAATTACCTCACTCAATATGATGTTTTCTAGGTTCATCCATATTGCCCGCAAATCTCAAGATGGATTTAGGTCTTTGGTAGAGCTAAGAGATGGAGTCATTCAGAAGTATTTTACATGTTGGGAAGTGACTGTGTGTGCCAATTACTCATGGTTTCCTAATAAATATGCTCAACACTAAAATGAGAGTAAAGACTTTCACAGTGTTTTTTGTTATATTCTGTTATGAAGTATTTTTCTCATGTTTAAAATATATCTTTGGTGCCGGGCAGTGATGGTGCATGCCTTTAATCCCAGCATTCGAGAGGCAGAGGCAGGTGGATCTCTGTGAGTTCAAGGCCAGTCTGTTCTACAAGAGCTAGTTCCAGGACAGGCTCTAAAACTACCGTGAAACGCTGTCTCGAAAAACAAACAAACAAAAAATCTTGGTATCTACCTATAATTTAATGAAAATGCCAGATATTTATGAAATTATCATGTGTTAAGTATTTAATAGGTATAATGTACTACATTCATCTAACAAAGTGAAGTTATAAATTTTGTCTCTGTTTTATGAATTAGGAAACTGATACTTAATATGGCGAGTTTGTATCCTAAATAATTTATATATTTATTCTTTCCAATAATTTATGAGGTAGATACTAATTAGTTACTAATATTATCTATGATGACACAGGGGAATAATTAGGTACAAAAAGTTTTTTAACTTGTGTGAGTGCATACCAAAAGAAGCCAACATTTAAACCCAGGTTTTCTGTCTTTGAAGCCTACAGTAATTTGTCTGTCACTCCGTGTTGTTTCCTATGGTCTATCTGCCCACTCCTCTGTTCTGTCTTCCCTCCCATCATGTAGCAGAGAACTACATCACTGTGTGTTAGTTGTATGTATGTTTGCAGTGATAATCATGTATGTAACAGTACATATTTTTCAAAGCAAGCCCGATTGCATTGTTGCTAAGTGCCAGATTGAGTCAAACATTGCATTCCTGAGACGACAAGTCAGGTACCACCTACAGCTTTGGCTTGGTTTTGAGATCAGTAGACTCAGCTTCTCCTCATAGTTCTCCATACTTTCTCCCCCCCACCCCCCATGGGTGCAGCCCCGAGGCTGAAGATTCTTGAGAGAATACTAATTTGTTTCTTTAGCTCTTTGCCAGAAACTGTAGCCAACTTTCTTCTGGAACAGTTCTGGTTTTTAGCTTTGTTTTATTGGCTGTGGCACACAAAGAGTCAGCTTCAAGTGTTAACTGTGGTTCCCAAGGTTTTAAAACTATGACCTAAAACTAGTTTAAACCCCATAGGAACTCTGTGGGGGTAATTGTCATTGTCTCTAAGCTATGGATTGTAATATTAGGGTTTAGAATGAACTATTGGTGTGTTCACTGTTATTACACAGGTAACAAATGGCAGAGCTGCCATTGAATCATGCGCCTTCCAGATTTCTCATGATGCAACTAATAGAATATTTGGTGCAAAGAGATGACCTGCTATTGCCTTCTCCCATCTTCCCTATTCATCTTCTTCTCTGTTGCGTTGAGGGCCCTACACTGTTAGTCAGGAGTTCTGCCATAGAACTAAATCCCTAGCCTTTCTTGTATCTCTGTGAATAGATTATATTTGTTAATTGCAGGAAGACTTGAAGGTAATTACAGATTAATACCAAATACCAAATATATTCCTGAGTTTTTATATGCTTGGTTTGTTTTTTTGAGATAGGGTTTCTCTGTGTAACAGGTCTGGCTGTCCTGGACCTCCTTTGTAGACCATGCTAACCTCAAATTCACAAAGATCCACCTGCCTCTGCTTCCCTGAATGCTGGGATTAAAGGTGTGTGTAACCACCACCCAGTGTATTTCTGATTTTTTTTTAAAGGAAATAGCATGAGATGATGGCAGAGTATTTTAGTTAAATATGGATTTCAGATATGTAAGTGAATAGAATATGTGAGTTTTTTCTTAAAGAAAGACTTTTTGTACTTATTTTTTAAATCACAATTTCCAAGTAGCTTAGAATATTGAGGCTTGTGAAGGAAAAGGGCCTTGCTGAAGTCTTGGGCAAATGCTACACTGTAAATGGGAGAGGTCTTTAAAGGAATTTAAGGAATGGTGTTGGAAATATCCTTAGTATGCCAAATATAAACTCTTCAGGGAAGCTGGGATGTAAGTAGTCCCCTCCTTTACAAGTTAGTTTTCTGAGGCAGGGAGGGAAAAGGATAAGTTTCTTTTTAAGTAAAAGTGAAATGTTACTTTCCATGAATCAGTTTCTCAGTTTAAGGGGAAAAGAGAAGATGAAGCGAGTTTTCCTTTGGACATCACCATAGTAACTGACTCCTATACTTACCTGATGGAGCTTCTGCAGCTAGGATCTGCTGACTCTTGACCTTCCCTTCATGACTGTGATTCCCCTGAGGCAGTTTAGGACCTTCTCCTAGGACTGAACTGTCACTGGACACGAGAGCACGTGTTTTCTTCACTCAACAATCCAGGACGCCTGCCAGAAATCTATTTAAATAAGACATCCATCCACTTATTCTTTTAGCTCACCTAATAATGCACAGTGATGACTGGAAATTCCACATATAACAGTGAGACCTTGTAGGCTATTTGAAATGTCACTTTTGGGGGTTGTTGGCTGAAGGTAATACTATAAGAAGAAACAAAAATGTTTAAAGATTGTCTTTCATGGGCTGTCCATGGGAAACCCAGAAAATCCCCTGATGAGAAATCGTATCCACATCATTTAGTGCAGAGATCCTAAAGTATTCTGCCTGAATTAATCTGTGGGGCAACTTTATTTGTTTACAGGGTCTATAGCTAATAGGGTCACTAAGTATTTGTGTGGTAGTTTTATGATCCAAGTTCAATGGCAAATTCTTGTCTGCTGCTTGTTGCTAAGTTCACTGCAACTACAGAGAATATTTTTTGAGTAATAAATCAAGCACAAGGTTTAGAATTTGACTCCAGTTTATAAAATCTTTAACTGTATTTTTAGCAAAACTTTCTATGGGTCAAATGATCATTTCGTATTGGCTTAGTATATATTGGGTGATCTTGGACTAAGGATTACATTATAGTTTACACCATGAAAGTAAAATATTATGTGAGTGTATCTTGCGATTTTTAAGTATTCTGTAAAGTTATTTCCCAGCTGAAGGGTTATGAAAAGAAATATTCAAAATGAAAGTATTTCTGGTCAGGTTACTATTGTGTTTGAACTGGTTTTAAAGTGCTCTAAGTTTTATTGAATAGATTTAATGTATGTATTTGCATTAATGCAATGTGAAATGTTAGGTACTTATGATCAGTAATTTAAATTGTGAAGAGTAGCAATTTCCTTTCGTAAAAGTATATCCTCAGGTTTAAATCTTTGTGAAAATGCAATCATTCTCTTTGTTCGTTACAGTTGTTCAGCAAACACTTCTTAAGTTTTATTAGGTAACCGCATCGTCTTTGCTTCAGCTACTATTGTGTAAATATGCCCAGTAGAGAGCATGGGGAGGAAACAGAGACTGCTAAAACACTATTAGATTTTAAATGTAAATGCTTTCTATTGTATTTCTACCCTTCTATTCTTTCTTTGGTAAGTTCCCTGAAATTAAAATCATATCACTTGAAATTCTTCCTAATGAGACCCTGTTTAAAAAAAAAATCAGGTGGAGGACAATTGAGGAACACACATACACACACAGACACCACGCACACCTATCCAAACTAGTACATACACCACACACACTTAATTCTCCCTGTTATGACTATTGACATGACTGAAGGTTACTTTATTGGTTCCTTTTCTGCTGCTGTGATAAACACCATGACCAAAGGCCACGTAAGGAGGAGTTTATTTGGCTTATGGTTCCAGTGGTATAAGAACATGACAGTGGAGATCCAAGATGGCGGCCAGCAGGAGCCTAATGAGGGAGCTTGAAGAGATCTGCAAATGTGGAATGAAAAAATTCCTTAACATCCAGATTGATGAAGCTAATTTATTGACTTGGCAAGGGCTTATTGTTCCTGACAACCCTTTATACGACAAGGGGGCCTTCAGAATTGAAATCAACTTTCCAGCAGAGTGTCCATTTAAAACCCTAACATTGATGAGAAGGGGCAGGTCTGTCTGCCGGTAATTAGTGCTGAAAACCAGAAGCCAGCCACCAAAGCCGTCCAAGTAATCCAGTCCCTCATAGTACTGCTGAATGATTCTCAGCCTGAGCACCCACTCTGGGCTGACCTAGCTGAAGAATACTCTAAGGACAGTAAAAAATTCTGTAAGAATGCTGAAGAATTTACAAAGAAATATGGGGAAAAGCAACCCATGGACTAAAATCTGCCATGAATGATTCCAGCAAGTTTGAGCAGAGCCCCTGAGCAGTGTAGTCAGATACCCCGCAAAACAGGACTCTGTGGAAAATTGACACCTGTCACCTGTGACCTGGCGTCTGCTTGTGGCAGTTACTAACTTTCTACAGTTTTCTTAATCAAAAGTGGCCTAGGTGGCCTGTAAAGAAGGATTAAAAACTTCAGATGTTCTAAAAAAACGAACAAACAAAAAAACACATGACAGTGGAGTGGAGTCATGGCAACAAGCAGCAAGCATGGTGGCAGGGACGGGGAGCTGAGAGCTCACTTCCTGAACTGCAAACATGAAGAAAAGACAGTGCACCTCAAGTAGAGAATAGCTCTAAGCTTTCAAAGCCTGCTTCAGCAAGGCCACACCGCCTAAGCTCCCCCAAACAGCAGCACTAACTGGGGACCAAGTCTTTAAGTGTCCAAGAAAATTAGGGACATTTCTCACTCAAACCAACGCAGTTTACCAACGAAGAGTTCCTAGACTCAAAGAATAATGCAGTATAGAAATAAATGCCAATGCTTTCCAGTTACAATCTTTGTGGTTTTATGTTTGGACTGGTTTTCCTGTGGTTCTGTATTACTCTACATGGTGTGAGTAGTTCATGTGCAGCTGTGGTTCAATGAAAAGAACACCAGAGAGTTGGACTATAAAGACCGAAGGCCAGCGCCATTACTGGCTAGAAGCATAATTCTGCACAAAGCAAATCATGCTAAACACAGTTTCCTTCCTACATTTTAGTAGGAACAATTCCTTCTTCACACAGTGACTGAGGAATCATGTATTTGAAACGTTTTGGTTCTTAAACATCACTGACATTTCTAAAACGATCACTTCATTCCCTTAGTTATCTTTCTTCTGAGATGATTTTCCTCTTTCTATGGCTGTTTCTTTTCTGAGATGCAAGCTTTTCTCATGTGTTAGCTGATCTTTGGTGGTCTGTTTACATTTAACAATGGGACATCTGTGAACTTGTCTGGCAGCTGTGTATGCATGCCTGTTGCTGGTCCACTGTCAACTCTGCTTTCTGTTAAGTCAGTAGGAAACTGCTGTGCGCTCATAAATGTGACAGTTGTTGGATGAATACACTCCAAACGATTGGTTCAAGTTGTTAAGGGAAGAAAGTTTTAGTTTTTTACAGAAAATAAATGCTTAGTTGATGGACATTGGCATATGGGAATAAGTGAGATATCTAAACAGCCACACATCTCCCACTACTGCCCTGATTTCTCAGCATGATACAAATTCCCCTCCAAATCTATGCAGGGTTCTAAGGAGTTGCTGGCCTTCAGGAGGAGTAGCTTCTAGAAGGCAAGAGTTAGAAGACAGTAGAACAGAATTCTCTTCTAAGTCCATACATTTTAAAATTTAAATAATTAGGATGTGTGTGTATATGTGTGTGTGTGTGATGTTTGCACACATGTGCAGTACATGCATGTATTATGGCACATGTGTAGAGGTCAGAAGACAACTCTCTTTCAACCATACGAGACCTGGGGACAGACTTGACTGCAAAGTACACTTATCTACTGAGCCATCTTCCCCCAATTATGAGAGTGAAGAAGGATATGTGCAAGACCCCATGTCATCTTTCTGAGGGATTTCAGGAGAATGTATTTCATTCAAAGGAAAAAATAAGCTAAGGGTCTCCCAAGAAGACAGGGTGTGGGAGCAGTGATCCAGGGCAGAAGAAGTTTGAAGGGTCTTCCCAAGTAGACAGACAGGCCTGGGCAGGAGACAACGGTTCACACTGGTATGTCAGAGGCGTTGGTGTGGCTTCAAGTGAAATTTGTAGGAAGCCCAGACATGAGTGAGCACCTGAAGTGATAACTGAGGCAGCGGTGGGAATTGGGAGTGTGGCTATTGGAAAGTTCCTTCTAAAAACTATGTGAAGAAATAAGACAGCTAGTTCTAGAAGGACGTCCTGTAGTAAAGGTCCCTGTGGCTGATACGTGACCGAGCTTCCTATCAGTCACACGTGTGAGCGTGTTGTGGTTGTCATACACAGCAGCGGTAATAAGGATCCCTAAGTATGTTTTAAATAAGGAGTGATATGAAAATGCAGAAAGAATAGGAGATGTAAAGTATATCTGGATTGATTGCAACGAGACAAAGGGGTTAATTTTCATTTTTCCATTAAGGGAACAAGTAGGAAATCATTTTTAAAAAGGAAGGCTGTCAGAAATAGAAGTATGCGATTTAGAACATGAAGGCAAATATGAAAAGAATTGACTAAAAGTGTCCACTGTATTAATAAATCTTTCCAAATTAGTTGATGTATGTGTATATTTATAGCTTTGATAAATATAAAAGTAAACAGAAAAGCCAGGTTGTGAAGTAAATGGATTTGTTTAATCATTTGACAAAAAAATCTGAACAGGGTATTGCCTTAGAACAGTGGTTCTCAACCTGTGGGTCATGACCTGTTTGGGGTTGACTGACCCTTTCACAGGGGTCGCCTGTGTTGGAAAACACAGATATTTACATTATGATTTGTAACAGGAGCAAAATTACAGTTATGAAGTAGCCATAAAAATAACTTTATGTGGCATAAGAACAGACAGGAGGACCAATGGAACCGAATAGAAGACCCGGATATCAATCCACACAT
>PVIU01009319.1:0-77134 GCA_004026605.1 Ondatra zibethicus
GTGGTGGAGACCACTGCCACCCTAAGGAGGCACGGGGCGTGATGGAGCCTTCACAGCAGCTGTGCCCTTTAAGTGTTCATGAACAGACACCTTGTGATCCCACACCTTGCCTCCTTTACACTCTAGACGGGACAGTTCCTCAGTGAGGAGGTTGCCAAGCCTGAAGCCCGGGAAGTTAGTATGCTTATACACCAGCCCAAAACCACTTCCCTGCAGGTCAAGCCAAGGATACTAAAGCTCCTATCAGTGATGGCCAGATGCCAGAGGTTGATGCGCAGGTCATCCGCCGACATGTATGTCTCACAGTCGCTGTTGACCGAGATGGAGTTGATATGGTAAGTGTGGCCATTGGCAAAGATCCTCCTTGGGCTCACCTCCACCATCAGGTCCATGGGCTTCAGCACAGGCACCTGCAGAGCAGAGGCAGCCAGAGTCACGTGGGACAAGTGTCAGGAGACAAATCTTTTTTTTTTTTTTTTTTTTTGAGACAGGGTTTCTCTGTATAGCCCTGGCTGTTCTGGAACTCGTTCTGTAGATCAGAGTGGTCTCAAACTCATAGAGATCCTCCTGCTTCTGCCTCGCAAGTGCTGGGGTTAAAGGTGTGTGTCACCACTGCCTGGCAGAGGACTCAAAATCTTAATGAGGGTCTGCAACACTCATTCGGGAGCCGGGTGCGAAATAAACAGTCACGGTGTGAAATAAGTGGTCACAGACGGCAAATGGCCTTCCCCTGGCCAGCTCATGCATCATATCCTATATGGCTGTTCAACTGTGAGGTTTTCAAAGTTTCCTGGCCTGTACAAGGGGCTCAGGAGGTAAACCTGACCTACCTCACATGAACTGAAGTGCCCAGCATGTGTGTGCACGCATGTGTTCTCTCTCTCTCTCTCTCTCTCTCTCTCTCTCTCTCTCTCTCTCTCTCTCTCCTCTTTCTCATTCTTTCTATATTTTATTCCGTTTATTTTATGTGTATGAGCATTTTGACTGCATGTATGCATATGCACTATGTGTGTGCCTGGCACCCAGGGAGGTCACAAGAGGGCATCGAATCCCTTAGGACTAGAGTTATAGAGAGCTGTAACATATAAGCTGTCATGTAGGTGCTGGGAGCCAACCCAGGTCCTCTGCAAGAAGAGCAAGTGCTCTTAACCGCTGAGCTATCGCTCCAGCCCCCAGAACTCTTTCTTGCAAGTTCCACATTCTGCTGAAGGATGCAAGCTCTTGTGCCTTTTAATTAAGCAGGACAAATGTCGACTTTGGTACAACTCCACAGCGCCACCTTCTGGACTTCACAGAGCCAAAGATCTAGCCCAACTCCCAACTGGGGAGCACTGAGCTCAACTTAGTAACTGTAGGGGAAGTGTGGCCATACACTGGGCCTCAGTTTCTCCTTTCTGTATGGGCATTTTCTGACTTTCTATCCCCCTCAACTGCAGGTGAAGAGCCCTTCATAGACAAAGCCCACTGCACCAAGCCAGTAAAGAAGTATCAGGGTGTATGCTGTATAGTGGATTAAATTTTTTCATTTTGGGGGGAATTCTGAAGACATAGGATGTAAAAGGGAAGTGAAACAACAGGCTGTTTTAGGACAGGATGCTTACAAGGAGGTGAAACAACAGGATGTTCTAAGTTCTCGACCTGTGGGTCGACACTCCTCTGGGGGTCAAACGGTCACAGGGTTCACCTCAGATATCCTGTATATCACATATTTACATTATGATTCATAACAGTTGTGAATTACAAAATTACAGTTTATGAAGTAGCAACAAAAATAAGTCTATGGCTGGAGGTCACTACAACATGAGGAACTGTACTAAGGGTCACAGCGTGGAGACAGTTGAGAACTCCTGGTTGGTCCCAAGGGAAGTGAAACACTTCCATCCTGCAGGAAAGCTCCTTCTGGACAGTAGATAAACAACCCACAATAGCTTCGGGAAGTCCCTGAAACCGACCAGGTTCACTGAGTCCCTCCCTTTCCAGAAGCACATAAACAGGGAGGCCTGCAAAGACTGGCTCTCCAACGAGCCGAGCTGCTCGGCTCAGAAAAGGCTTGGCCAGCAGCCTGAAGAGACTCAGACCAGCAGAGTCACCTGGAAAGGGCACCTGTCGAGCTGCCTGCAGGCTGTGCAGTGTGCTCCAGGCCCCCAGCTTCATGAGCTGTCACCATGCTGGGGTGGGCTTTGCTGAGGTAGCTGTTTATCACTCATCTCTGCTCCTGGAAGTAATCCCAATAAAACTCATTGATTCAGCTAGGTATGGTGGCACATGCCTTTAACCCCAGCACTCAGGAGACAAGAGGCGGGAGGATCTGTGTGAGTTTGGGGCCGGTCTGGTTCATAAAGCGAGTTCCAGGACAGTCAGAGATGTTATACAGAGAAACCCTGTCTCAAAAAACAAAAACAATAAAAAAAAAAAAACTCATCAGTTCACCATGGTGGACTTGGTAATATCTGTACTTTGGTCTGTCATTGGTTCGCCATCTAGGATATGTAGATGTTCATTCATCACCCGAGTAATAACGTCACAACAGTATGGCTCTGGCCCTAGCACCAAGAGTCTTAAACATCTCATGGCTTAGGAGGACATAAATGCCAAATGTTCTGTTCATGAAGCTCACCTGCAGCGATGTCACCGTGGACAGGTCTTTTAATTTCCCCTCCTCATCCTTCAGGTTGTAGCCCTCGGGCCTCTTGTCTCGTTCGGTGATCTTCCATAATTTAATAGTTTTATCTTTAAGAATAGAACAGGAAGAATAAGGCACCCTGTCACAGCCAGGTCAGGAAGGAACACCTGCTCTGGCCAGAGGGACAGTGACATGTACCTCAGGAGTCACCCCACACCCCTGTTCTCACACAGCCAGGTTCTCCCTCCCAACACCTTACACAGAATACCTCTATACGTGAAGACTCTGTCCTCAGCCCATCTTTCCGAGTCCCTGGCAGGGGATGCTGCTAGGTCAAAGGGCATGGTCCTTGCAAGGATCACTACTGACCTCTCCATTGAGTCTGTACCACTGTTTCTTTCTGAGAAGAGGGTGGCCGACCTGCCATTGCTAGCTCAGTGGTACCTGCCACCCAGAAGCCAGTTCCAGGGGCTTCTTTTCTCTGCACTCCTCTCTTGCACCTCACAGGAGGAAGCATAGGTGATGGTGACCTTATGGCTCACCTTGGCTGTGCCACAGACACCATTCAAAGTACATTGTCTCTTGCTAGGAAAGGTCTTTCAGATGCAATTAAAATTTAAATGCAGCGGTGAGCAGATAAGCTGCCATCAGGAGGTGGGCCTTGTGTCACTGCCTCTGTCAGCAGACCTCCTCCAGGCTTGAGCTGTGTGCTTCTGGCCTCACAATCACAGGGGCAAGTTCCTCTCCACCCCCCTCTTTCCCTCTCTCCTCTCTGGCTTCTCCAGAGAACCCTGATAACCTCAGCAGTCCAAAAGAAACAACAGTGTAAGCATGGGGAGAATTGAGAAAAATTGGTTCCAGATAGGGCCTTCAATAAGGGTCTTCAGTCTTCTGTAAGGTCAGGGTAGAACTGGGTTATAAAGAGGGCCTAGAAGTTTTGTGGGGCTAAGAAGTGGGTAAATCCCATGGCTGGCCTTCCTTCCAGAATGGCAGGAAGTTAGTTTTGAAAACATACATGCATGCACGGGCGCTCACATGTGTGCATACACATGCATGTGCGTGCACGCACACACACACACACATACAAGCTTAGTGTCATCTTTACATGCTCCTGGTCCCATGTGACTATCCATCCACTCTCACACAGGATAGAGACCCCAGAGTACAGGTGTGCTGAGCTGATCCCAGCCAGGCCTCCAGGAGGCCAGCCAGATCCTGTCTTCTCAAAGCCTGGCAGAGATGCACAGCTAGAATGACAAGTGTCCTGTCAAGGGATGGTCCAGCAGAGGTGAGACATCAGGGCAGACTTCCCGAGGCAATATCCAGTGGATGGAGAGGGGATGAGGAGGGAAGTCACCACGTGAGAGATTGTGGTGGGGGTAGGCAGGTGGTAAAAGCTGAGTCATTCTCAGGAAGCCATTGAAGCCCCCTCAGTAGTAGGACTGCCTCAAGGAATGCACAGGTGACGCCATCTCACCAGCCTTCCTCAGGCTCACGCAGCATTTACTCTTTCTCAGAGCACCGGATGGATAACATAGCTTATAACCCCAGAAGGGAGCTGAGTCGACCCCTGGGCGGTGTGCAAACTGAGGCTAATGAATGTAAGACCACATGTCTCAGTCCACAGAGCTGGCCTGGACCCAAGTCTGCCCCAACAGACTCCTGGCCCGGGCTCATGGGCTAAGGAGGCGAGGGAGGATAGCAAGGCAGGTGTGGGAACTAGGTGGCCAGGAGGGGCTGGGAGGCCTAGACCCAATCTAGAGGTGGCAGTCAGAGCTGGCATGAGGAAACAGCTTCTGAGATCACAGCAGATCTTGAAGCAGAGGGACACAGGCCAGCCACCTGTCTATTCTCCCCACCACTCAGGGCAGCTCCAGGCTAGGTGATTTGTGGCTCTGAATGAAAATTCAGTTTATATCTGGTGGTCACTGGTTTCTGGCCCCGGTCCCTGTTTCTGGAATATTCAATGTCATCTCTACCTTGAAAACATCCATGACCATTGTATTTACAATGAGGGGAAATTCGTGATCAGCCAGGGAAAGCTGAAGAGAATGGCCCGGTCACAGAGGAAGCGGTGAGTGAGGTCAGGCCGGCCCCACCCGCCAGGCCTCACCATTGGTGGACAGCAGAGAGTGCGCGGCGTTCTGCTGCGGGAGCCATTTGATCTTGTTGATCTTCTCCTCGATCTCCAAGCTCTTCAGGTAGTCAAACTCGGGCTCATGGCTCTGGAAGGTGCTGTACACGTCGTACTCACCCTGGCTGTGAGGCGCGTTCTTACTCTGCAGGGAAACCCAAAGGCAGATGAGCCACAGGAGCGGCCAGGGTGGATGGAGGCAGACAAGTGACGGGGCTGAATCCGCCTTGCGGTGGGGGTACTATCAGCACCACCAAAGGAAGATGCTAGTGCAAGTGTACACGTATGTGCAGGTGTGTATGTGTGTGTGTGTACAGGGTGGTGTGTGTGTACATAGGGCTGTGTGTACAGGGTGGGTATGTGCAGGTGTGTGTGTGTACACAGGGATGTGTGTACAGGCTGTATTGCAGGGGTGTGTGCATGTGTATAGGGGGCATGCAGGCATGTGTACAGGTGTATATATGTGTATAAGGACATATGTGCATACGTGTGTGTGAGCACGCATACAGAGACAAGGGACAACCTTAGATGTCATCCTCGGAACACTGTCCACCCTCTTTGAGGCAGGGTTTCTCATTATTCTAGACCTCACCAATTAGACGAGCAAGGCCTGTCTCTGCCTCCCCAAAACTGGAATCACAGGCACATGTATTAACTCTGGGGATCAAACTTAGGTCTTCATGCTTGTGAGGCTTGGGTTCACCTCATGTATCCATGACATGGCCACCATTCACCCCGATGAGACCAGATGCCAATGTCAAGACTCTATCTACCCTCAGCTGTCTGGCCCTAACCCTGCTCCCCATGGTGGCATTTTGGGCCGCAGAGTTCCTGCTATGAATCTCCTCTCAATGGAGAACCCCAAATACTGAGTGTTAGACCTGCCATAAACACCGGGGATCACTTTTCCAGCAGACGAGTCAAGTTCCTATGACAACATGAAATCACAGCTGGGAACAAGTGAAAACGGCCAGCCAAGCCCAGCGTCTGGTTTCTCTGTTCATTTTGAAAGTGTCTATTTTTAGGTCCCCATCTCTGTCTTGCGTTAGGATCTGTTTGAAAATCCTTCCACGTCTTTTGCCTCCTCTTCCCATGAGCACGAGCTGCGAAAAAGGTCAGCAGGACCAGGGGGAGGAGACAAGCGAAAGGAGAAAAGCCAGAACCTCTGAGCTCATCTCGCTGATGTGCCCTGGTGGGACGGTCTGTCTTGCGACACCTGTGCGCATCAGGCTGTCCCTGGCCTGCCCTTGCTGAGCTATTTTAAGCCCTCTGTGCTGCGCTTCTTGAGCTGTCAGAGGAAGGGTGACAGCAGCTCTCTGCCTGTTGGGGTGGCAATGCGGGGTTGCATGAGCTATGAAGCACGGGGACCGCGCTCAAGGGGGTGAAGGTGGCTTCAGCTCCTCTCTCTAGCCCTGCCTCCCTTGAGCCTCTCCCTTCTCCCCTCCCTGGCCTCTCATCCTCAACACATTCAGTGGTTGAGAGGCCCCTGGCTGGGGTGGTGCATGACGAGGCAGCAAGAGCCTGGCAGGTTTCCATGGGGCTGGCTGCTGATTGGCCTGTCTGTAAATGGGTGTGCATCTGTACCCTCGGAGACCAGCCAGAAACAGTATGGAAATGGACCGCTCAGCCCAGCGTCTGCATGAAGTATGTCCTCCGTGAATGGGCGAGGTTTCAGAAATGACCTCCTGGGGGGATGGTCTCAGGTTGTTCTTGGCATACTCAGAGTGCTACTGCATAGCAACCAGAAAGGACAGATGTGCAGACGGAGACTTGCTTGAAGGGTGGAGGCCTGAGCAAAACCTGCCAGGGTCAGCAAAGAGCTGATGGGGGTGGCCGCCCCCCCCTCCTAACACGGGCAGGGAAGGTTCTCCTGGGGGCTTGTTGGTTTGCCTGGAACTGCAGCCTTGTCAGTGAACAGTCAACAAACTCCTGTTGCGGGGAGGGGGCTCAGAGCATAGCTTTAGGAGCTGACCCAGTCCAACTGTCCACCCCCTTTCCCTCCAGCCCAGGGACCTTGTGATAGAGGGGAGCCAGTGAGGGACTAGATGGAACACTGGGCAAGGTGGGCCAGAAATCCTGCTCAAAAATGGTCTTCAGCCTGCCACACCTACACCTGCCTGACCCCACCCTCACCCCGTCCTCTTCCGACCTCCCTCATGACCCCTCCACACACATACCTCTGGTTCCCGCTGGAAGATAACCACGCGGCCACCCTTGTCACCTGTGGCCAGCAGTTCCCCAGTGTGGTTGAACTCAACAGTGGAGATGATGTCAGCTTGAGGAAGCAACACAGAAAGCATTTTTAGACTAAGGCATTATCACACAGTGGCATCAGTACAGGGCTATGCTCTGCAGACCCCACAACCCTGGGGGCCCATGGAGCAGGTGGGAGCCCAGGCGTACAGAGCATGCTGAGGGTCCCCACCCTCCTGTGAGTGTGTGACTCTTCCCTACACCCTGTCCCTCACACAGCGTCAGGCAGGCCTCCTCCTGTGCTCAGCAGGTCACTAGTACAAATCTGACACTTAGGCTGGGCTCCAGGCCCAGGGGACAGGACTGGGGACACTGTGGGGCCTTCCTGAGGGCCTGGGGCCTGTTGGGTATCACAGCATGGAGGCACCACTCCACAGTCTAGGATGCCATCGGGGCCTTCCTCAAGTCAGGTTTGTTCAGCCTTGGAAGGCAGGCAAGGGAAGGCAATGTGTCTATGGGGACAGTAGGGACCAGGGGTCAAGACACGGTGGCTTGCTTGCATCTCTAATGGGCACCTTTGGGGGAAACTAAGGTCTAGGCCTAAAGTCCAAGCTACTGTGCTGATACAGATAAGGAGTGGGTGCAAAGTTGGGGACCACAATGGCTAACAGACTGCCTACAAACTGGGGACAGAAGGTGGCACTGAAAGCCACCTGGATTTGCTTTGCCTTCCTTTCTTGAACCAGGCCTTATGTTCACTCCTAACACCTGTGACAGACCAAAAAAAAAAAAAAAAAAAAAAGAGCCACTCCCCATCAGCATAGTACCTGGTAGTGGTTGGGGTGAACTGTCTGCTCTACCTCAGAGTCTCACTTCCAGGCAGGCCTCTGAGATTCCTCCCAAGCTATGCTCTAGAAGGCTGAACTCAGCGTAAGACCTAGAGGCCTTCCTCGTGGAGCCACCCCAGTAACTGGAGTGTGTGACCCACCTATGTGCACAGATGTCTGATCAGGGCCCACAGTGCTCAACCCAGACTCCAGTCTCAGTATCTGGGAATGAGGGCAACACCCAGTCCATTCCCAACCTTCTCCAGCTCTATGAGTCACAGTGAAAATTGCCCTGACCATCTCAGGCAGCCAGCCACAAGGCTAGCCCCTGGCCTGGCAGAAGGAAAGTTCTTCGTTCTAGAAAAAGCTCCAGAGTTCACCAGCCCTGAACCCAAGACTGCCCTACCACCAGGCTTTACTGGAACCCCAAAATGATCTTTGTTTTTGATTTAAACATATTCCTAATATTGAAAGAGTGGAAGTATCTCTGTTTTTTTTTAAGTGTTTCCTATATACTTTGAAGCACAGAAAGTTCTAGAACATTGACCCATATGCCCAAGCAGCAACTGTTGGCAGGGCAAGGCAGAGTCTACCCCTGTGAATGGGCTCCTGGTCATTCTTCACATTCCTGGCCTGGGCTCTCTCAGTGCCAAAATCTCTGGCCCCAACTGTGGTAATAGGACCATCTGTGACAGCCCTCCAGGGACCCCGATGGGACACCAGCAGGCCTCCCTGCCTATTCTACTCTTCAGATGGTCACCAGAGAAATGCCTATACCCTTGAATCTTGGTATCTTTCCTCATGCTCTATCCGCAGCAGTTCCCAACCCTTGTTCTCTTCTCTGGCTATTAGCAGTAGCAAATAGCCCCTCCCTATCCTCACAGCCAGGTCTCATCTTAGCTTCCATGACACCCACATCCCAGTGCTATTCCCTGTGCAAAGATGTGTTGCTGTTTTACCTTGTGTTCCTAAGACACCTGATTGGTCTAATAAAAAGTTAAACAGCCAATAGCAGGGGAGGAGGTACAGGCAGGACTTCTGGGCAGGGAGAGTAAGGAGGAGGAAGAATTTAGGCTAGGGAATGGGGATAAAGAAAAAGAGATGCCAGGGAGATGCCAGAGACCAGGCAGACAGACACAGAGGAAGCGGGAAAGTAGGACAGACAGAATGAAAGAAAGGTAAAAAGCACCACAGCAAGACATAGATGAGTAGAAACAGGTTAAATTAAGTTAAAAGAGCTAGTGGGATAAGCCTAAGCTAAGGCCGAGCATTTATAATTAATAATAAGTGTCTATGTCTTTATTTGGGAGATGGTTGGTGACCCAAAGAAAATGGCAATCACACCGGTCCTTCAAAGGACGGCCTGGGCCCCTCCTAAATGGTTACCTGCCTCTCTGTGCCCCACCGGCTGCAGGGAAACAACAGGCAGGGCTCAGCAACACCATGACTGACACTCTGCTGTGTCCCTTCCCTGCCCAAGGCTTCTAGCAACCTTGTACCCCACATTCAGAGCAGTCTGCAATTGTGCACATCAGGACCCCAGACTTTCACGTTCCCTGTGCCTGCTCCCCTCTTCAGAACTCACATGTCTCCCACCTGAATGGTAAATTCCCACCTGCCCTGGACTCTGGGCTAGGCCCTGTGATTTGCTCAGGCCTATGAGACAATAGCTGGCAAGCTGCAGCAGGGCCAAGAGGGCCTTAGCTCAGCTCTAGCCCGCTGCCTCTGCTTCTGCCAGCAGAGGGACCTGCCCAGGCTAGTCTGCCAGTCCCCACAGGAGCAGGTGCACCAGAGCTGCTGGCCAACCCCAGCCTGGAGCCAGCCACATACAAGCCCAAACTCAGCTCTCTGCAGATGTATGACGAACTGTTTGCCAGTGATAGACACCCTCTAAGCCTTATTCTGTTCCACTTCACCATCACTCCATGCCTGTCCCAGGAGCTCCTCATCCCAGCTGATGTCAGTGCCCAGTCTGGACACTGGTGTCCTCCCTTGACATCAGTACAGCACAGTCTAGAGACCTTCTTCTCAACTTGCACATGGGCAGCGTGCTCAGTGGGCCAGAGTGCCCACCTTGTTGAACCTCTCATCCTGTGCCCTCTTCTCCTGGCTGGGGCTGTATGCAGTGTTCCTTGTCTGATGTCTGGTGCCTGGCCCCATGATGGCCGAGCTCTGAGATGTACTTCAAAACCTTAGCAGCGCCTGTGTCCGGTATAGTGTGTGTGTGTACTTAATACGAACCTTTTGTTTATCAAAACCTTTTCTTTGAGGGTGCCGGGATAGGACCTAGGGTTTTTACAGCCCATCATTGAGCTGTACCCCCAGCTCTAATGTGTGCCCTCCAGAGGGAGCCCCTGATGCACACTGGGCCTCTGAGATAAATGTCAGCCATAGTAGCAACCAATTAGGGCATAGACACAGAATGTTAGTGGAACATATCCCTTTACATCTAAATAGAGGGACCAGGCAAGTGCCTGCTACACATACTAAGTTGTCTTGGCCACTGACCCCATCCCTCCATACAGCACCTGCCCTGGCCCAGGGATACTCTGGGCTGACCTCAACCCTGCAGTATTGGGCTCCCAGATGAAGTAGTGGCTCTTGCTACCTCACATTAAAACTCCCTAAGGGGAAAAGAACAGAATATAAAATTGTATATAAAATGTCTTAATTATATAGACCAGTGATCACAGCCTTGTTTTAAATAAGGAAACAAGCTAAAATGGGGGTTGGAATTTCCCAGAATGTCAACAAAGCTTTATGTAGGATGGCTGTAACAAAATAAATTTCCCTTCCTGATTTTGTAGATGTTCTGCGATGCAGCTACATTATTTTAATAACTTTATTAGGATGTAATCAATATATCAAAACCAGCATATTTAATGTAGACAATTTGATGAGTTTGGGTATATACATAATGCTCGTTATTTTTATGATGGGAAAATAATGCAATTAAATTAAAATGCTGACATAACCTCACTATCCAGAGCAATTGAGGTCCACCGAGGCCGGACGGTTACCACAGTAACAGACACTAATGTCTGTGGGCAATTTACAATTTGTATGTCATTTTCATGTCCACTGCTTCCTTGGAGCCTCAAAAGCATCCCCCACCCCACCCCGGGGAGAGATTAGTGTGACTTACAGTTGGTGGCAGGAAGACAGTGCTCCTTCCACAGGCAAAGCCGTGGGAGCTCTCCATGGACTAGTCAGGAGTCTGGGTGAGCATCCTGGCTCACACAGTCAGCTGTGTGGCCTAGGGTGGGTATCCCTGGCTCCTCATCTGTGCCTAGGCTGTGATGTATGGTCTTTCTTAGAAGAGAGGATGGTGAGGCAACTGCAGTGGGGAGACCAGGGAAGGAGGACCAACGAGGGTTCTGAGGAATAACGGACTCAAAAAGAATCTGCCTCTGAGAGAGCCATAGCCTTCTGCCATCACTGCCTCTGGCTCCTAGGAAGCACAGTAGTGCTTCGAAGTGAAGCCTACAGCCTGGCCCCTCCAGTCCTCGGGTCCGGTTCTGAATGCGGTGCAGAACAGGTATCGACCTCCCAGGATCGACCTTCTTACCCAGACGAGGGCCCTGCCAAGCTCTACTACCACCTCCTTCAGGAAGCGCATGCCCACCATAGTCCATAGCAACGAAATGGGCTCAGGATCAACGTGTGCCCTTTATAAGGCCTAAGCTCGTGCTCCCTGGCAGTCTGTGTCCACGTTGCCTCTAGTCCTGACCATGAAGAGCAGCAGGGTCTGCAGCCAATCCCATCCACTTCTCTTGGGAGCCATCTGTCTCCAGGTAGTGCTGATCTAGCCCGGGAGCCCTTATTGGAGCTGGGCTTTCAAGGTGACAACTGCAGGGTCTAAACCCATGACCAAATAACAAAACCAAACTATCTGTGGCCACTGGAAGGGAACCACACACCAAGAAACCTTTGGGTCAGCAACAGTAAAAATCTCAAGGCTTAGTCTCAGAGTGGGGGCCAATTATGCAGTGTGTGCAGCCACAGACATGTGGAATGCCACTAACCCTCGGCTATTCTGCAGAGTTGGCAGGCATGCAGGAGCGAGCAACAGGGACGGGGGACAAGGGACCATTGGTCAGCACCCTGAGACAGCCCAGGGTCTACCTGAGAACACCTGAGAAGTGAGAGGTGTTATCTCTGGTGGCCATGCAATGATAGACTGTTGCCCACCACAGGCAAAGATGAGCAAAGATAGTGGCATGGGTTGGACTGCATCCCCTAAAAGGATATGACAAAGGCTTGAACTTGGGCCCTACAGGGAGCAGACTGCTCTGAAGACAAAGATGTCAAACTCTAGGAAGACCAGCTCTAAGCACAAAGACCTAACATGAAGATGGAGTAGGACACAGAGGCACACAGACATGGGGAAGGGGCCACATGATGAGAAGCAGCAAGCAGACCCTAGTCTACAAGCTAAAGACTACCAACAACACTGGATTTAGGAAGGGGCCAGGTGGAGTCTAGCCTGGGGCCTATTGAGGGAGCACCAGCGCCACCTTGTGGATACCTGGACTTCAGCCTTCTGACATCTAGTGCTCAGAGGATATGTGTCATTTGTTTTAAGCTGTACAGCTGGAGATGCTGGCCCTAGAACTCAGCACATTCAGGCTGTGGTGAGGTTATGCAGCCATGAGCCCTGGAAAACATAGGGATCCGCATCTGTATCCAGGCTTGCCTTCCACATCATGCCGTGTGGACCTGAGGTGCCCACTGAGGTTCATCAAGGCGTGGCGACCCAGCCTGAGCTCCGCTACTCCCTAGCTGTGTTTTGCCCATCTCAGCTTAGACCGTGCAGGGATAAGAACAGGAACTGTCATCCTCACCTAGCCACCATGTGCCTAAGGTTTATAAACAATTCAGATGTCTGGGGTCGAGTATGGTAGGCACACCTTTAATCCCAGCACTTGGGAGGCAGAGACAGGCGGATCTCTGCAAGTTCAAGGCCAGTCTGATCTACATAGTGAGCTCCAGGACAGCCAGGGCTATGTAGAAAGACCCCAACTCTAACAAAAACAAAACAAAATTTAAAAAAAAAAAGCCAAAACAGGAATGCAAAAGAGGCCCTACGACATGGAAACCTCAGGTCACAACTGACTGCTGGCCACAGCTGTGACTCCTGGGCAAGTGTCTGTTGGACAGCTCTGTGGGGAACTGGCAGAACACAAGGGAGGGATCTGTGACAGAAACGAGCGTCCATATCCACCTGTCAGAATGACCAGAGCAGGCAAAGTCCCTGCAGGTAGGATGTTGCCTATCGTCCTTCCCACCGTCCCCAGCCTGGACTCTTCCCCACCTCCTTCACGGTGGGATCCTGTAAGCATAGTAATCTTGTTCTGAGGTCAGCATGTTCTCAGCTAATTCAAAGGCCACCTTTCTGAAGTGTGCCTATCCCTCTGCAGATTCCACACCCAGGGAAGCTAACAGTGCCACCTAACTCACTCCCATCTCCCAGAGAAGCTCCAGACCCCAGCAGCATCCTAATCCAGTCCAGGAGCCACGCATCTACTTCTGTCCCTGTGGGATCTGGCTACTGTCATTCTACATACATAGCATCTCATGATGCATGCGGTCTGTGAGGTCCAAGCACACTGTACTCAATAGCACCCAGTTGCCTTTGAGACCGTAATGCTCCACTACCATTGTGATGGTTTTAAGACACATTCCTTATTCCTCAAGCGGAAACCCAGGCCCCAGGAGAGACGCTCAGGGGTGTGAGCCTCTGAAAGCCACCAAACCTTGATCAGGGCTGCAGCTGCTGAGGGAGCCAGTGGGAAGGGAGAACTATTGCTCCTTCCACTTCATAAGGACAGGGTTGAGGGGGCGGGGACCCAGACAGCCAGTTCCTCCTACCCAGCTCAGATGACTTGACCGCTCCCCTCTCCGTGGCGCGTCTGCTGGCCAGACTGGTTCAACAACAGATGGGTCTGGAAGGCAGACAGGCAGCTGTGGATTTGCCTGTGGTCAGCACCATGTGGTCACCCTGCTGTGCCTTGAGGCCAGGCTGGATGGTGCTCAAAGCAGGAGGACACCCAGCTCTGGTTCCAGCCTCATGGCCAGGTGGCCTGAGGCCAGTCTCTGGCCTCGGGACAAAACAGGGTGAAGGAGATGGAGAGAACACCCTCCACTCACCGCCTGCTTTCCTGAACGTCCAGCTCTGGAAGGGTTTCCATGGTGCCCAGCTTCTCTACCAAAGAAGATCCCAGAGTCCCTCCTGACCTGGAGGGTCTGATGGGGCGTGGAATCTAGAGGGACAACTCTTCCCTGTGTGCTGAGATTGGAGGGGGATATTTGGCCAGAAACCATCATTAGGAACAATTAGCCTGCCACCACCATCATCACTGTACTGGCTAGTTTTATGTCAGCTTGGTACAAGTTAGAGTTACCTAAGAGGGAACCTCAACTGAGAAAATGCCCCCATAATATAGGGCATTTTCTTAATTAGTGATTAAGGGGGGGTGCCCATTGTGAATGAGAACACCCTCGGGATGGAGGTCCTGGGTGCCTTATAAGAAGGCAGGCTGAGCAAGCCATGTTGAGTAGGGAGTGAGCAGCATCCCTCCAAGGCCTCCGCATCAGCTCCTGTTTGAGTTCCCATCCTGATTTACTTGGTTCCATGGTCCTGACAGACCATGATGTGGAACTGGAAGACACACAAACCCTTTCTTCTCCGACTTGAGTTTTGGTCAAGGATGTTTCATCACAGTGACAGAAACCCTAAGCTAAGACAGGCACCGTCAGCATCACCACCATTCTGAGCCTAAACCTGACCTCATGGCCACCATGGTAATGACACATGAAAAACAGACAACCGGAGAGAGATGATGTGGGTTGCTGTGCTCTACTAGGGACCTGGGTTTGAATCTAACCTGGCCCTGCGGCACGGTTTTGGTAGAGTCTCAGTGACTCCGTTTGTAAAGTGGTGACAGTGGTGGTCGAGAATGAGGACGCTGCCCTGTGTTGTGCCAGAGGGAGGGGCACTGACACTGATTTGGACTGACCACCCAGGTAGCTGATGCTGATTGGCTGGGGCCGGCGTTAGCCCTTCCAGCACCTGCAGTCACCACTCAGGCTGCAGCTGTCAGGAAGGAAGGGGGGACCAGGCCGATCTGGCACCATCAAGTCTCATCCCATCACTGTGTCCACCAGACCTTCCCAAGGCCTGTCTGCTCCAGGGTGGGTCAGGCGCTGAGCTGTGGAGTCCTGAGTGCTGAGGTCACAGTTGGCAGGACCAGCCCATCTCTCCTACCTCTCCTGCTTCAGCTCTGGGTCAAGCCATGACCAGCAGCATCCTATCCCGACTTTCCTACAGCCTTCTGTGGATCCCATTGCCTATGGGATACAGCCCCACCCTCTCATCACCTCTCACAATGAGCTCTGTCCTATAGCCAGGTGTTCCCTGGTGCTCTAAAAGAAACAGGCCTTTACAGCTCACTCACTAAGCACCCATTGCTCACCTACTAAGTGCCAGACCTTATGCTACACAACAAGGATTCAGAAGTGTGCCAGGTGAGTCTGACAAGCCAGGAGCTGTCCATACATGCTGTAAGCATTCACATGGCCCAGAACAATGCTGGCCTCTGCCCAATTCCTCCTCTTTCCCTGCTGACACAGCCCAGCCTGACAGATAGCAATGGAGATAGTGGCTTTGGAGAGGCCCCTCACCTAGACACCAAAGGGCCTTACACAGATGCATTACACAATCCAAGTTAACCCAGGAGCAGGTGGCCACTCCCCACCTGCTGACCTCCAGGGCCAGTACCCTCAACACCACCATGCAGGCAGGCACCCAAGCCTTTCACCATAACATGGCCCTGCACCTTCACGGAGCTCGACCACAGCACTGGCCTTCTCAAGCCTCGTCTGTGGCTGATGACCTGGAATGCCAACCATGACCTTTAAAACTGGTTCCAGGCCACTGTGGTTTAACAATTGCCTTTGAAAAACTGAAACAACACAGGTGGCTTCCACAGCCAGAATAAGCGGTGAGGCCCACCCAGAACATCAACCCATACTAGCCCATGGTCGGCCCTGAATATCAATGTCACTCTGAGTTCAGATTCTCACCATAACAGCACCGTGCCCTATGTGGCTGCCACATGACCATTACAAAGTACCCAGGGACCAGCCAACACCACAGACACCAGAACTAGGAAACTGGGCCTGAAGGACAGTCAGACCTCCCACTCTATGATCAAGGACCTGGATAATGAGGATCAACCATGGCCAGGGCCTGGCTGGCTATGAAGAGTTCAGCTGCTTAGTGTAGAGGTACTGCTTCTGCAGTGTGGGTCTGCCAGCCTTGGGTGACAGGTGAGGGGCCTTAGGGATCCCTTGGTGAATTCCTTCTCCATGGCTACTTTGGCTAGGGTGAATGAACAAGAGCCAGATACCACCCTCCCCCCCCCACCGCCTGCTTGTGCTGATTAATTTTATGCCACCTCGAAACAAGCTAGAGTCATCCAAGAGGACGGAACCAACTGAGAAAATGCCTCCATAGGATTGGACTGTAGGCAAACCTGTAGGACATTTTCTTAATTAGTGACTGATGGCGGAGGGCCCAGCCCATGATGGGTGATGCCATTCCTGGGCAGGTGTTCCTGGGTTCTATAAGAAAGCAAGCTGAACAAGTAAGTCATGGGGAGCAAGCCACTAAGCAGCACCCCTCCAGGGCCTTTGCATGAGCTCCTGCCTCCAGAATCCTGCCCGGTTTGAGTTCCTGCCTGGCTTCCCTCAGTGGTGGACTACAGCATGGAAGTGTAAGGGACGTGAACCCTTTCCTCCCCGTGTTGCTTTTGGTCATGGTGTTTCATCACAGCAACAGAAACCCTAACTAAGATATTGTCCCTAACCAGCTGTGTGGATTGGAGACAGAAAGTGATCCTCTCTGAATACTGGCACTGCCCTGTCAGAGACCAGTGTCTCTGGGCATGGTTGTTACCATCTTCACCTGAACAGCTGTGATTAGCACAGGACAGGGACCCTCCCAAGATTAGGCCCCTTGGCTTTCCAGCATAGAAGGAGGGTGCAGAGGCTCCTCAGGCCCTCACCTGAGATTCCATCTACTTCCCCCTGCCCCTTGCTCCCAGCCCTCTGTAATCCTGCCCTGGTGACAGGATTATACATGATTACACAGGATTACTGACGGCCTCTAAAGGTGCTAGAGAGCATAGTGGGGGGTTAAGTGAAGAGACACGCTATTTACTCAGCTTTTGGGAGGCACGGCTCACTGTGTGTGTGTGTGTGTGTGTGTGTGTGTGTGTGTGTGTAACTCTGAGGTTCCACCTGTTCCAGCTGTTTTAAAGTCACCCGTGATCGGGTTTCTTTGGTACATAGTCAGTGTCCTATCTGGGGTTATCAGACATTTGTTCACATCTCCCAGGAAAAGTTAGTTAACACAACCCCTTCACATTAGGGTTCATGACGGGGTGAGTGACAGCTTTCATGGGGTCCTTTGAGGCTGTGATAACACAGGAAAGGATCTGGAATTCCAAGGGGTGGTGTTTGCTGCTCTCATTCCTGCCAGGAGCCCGGAGAGGGTGTGAGAAAGCCAAGGTTGCTAGGCCGAATGTCCTGGTCAAGGTTGTAGAGCAGGCAGGCTCGGCACACACCTTCCTGGTCTCTAACCACCTTACTGAGGCTCTTCACGCTCTCCTCCCTGTGTCAGTGCATCAAATTCGCCATGTTCACGCTACAGGGACAGCACGGGAACCTGGCAGCTGCCAGTGTCCCTTGTGTCCTCACCTGCAGCATGGACAAGGCACTGCCTGCTCTCTTTGCATTTCTGGCTCCTCCTCCTTCAGCAGCCATGAGCCACGTTTTTGCATAGACTGGGTGTGAACAAGAATGAAGAGGTGCTGTCCCTGGGAGTGAGTGTCCATCTTCACTGTGGGGTCAAGGATATGGACAGCTGCCATGGAGGAGGAAGACATGAAGCTTGGGAACATCCAGCCATGGATCTGGCAAGGATGTGGGGGAGTCCTAGAGGAGGAGTCAACATTGAATTTGAAGCTTATCAACCCATAGGAGCAGAAATGCTGCAGGTGGAGGACCACAGAAGGGTGTGCATGTATGCAACCATTCAGGGGGGAGCCAGCGCCCCATTAGATCCTGGAATACCAGCTTCTTGAAAACCCAAATAACCACCAGGGAAGCCCACCCCACCCTCAACCAGGCAGCCTAGCACTCTAGGCCCTTATTTTAGGCAGCTAGCAAAGCCAGGAGGCAGGAGGGCACCTCTCAGCTAATTAGAACAACCGAACAGCCAAGGACTTCAATTATGGTGCCTGGTAAGATGGTGCCTCCCATGCAGGTGAAGATTAGGCCCACCAGGCTGGCATTCTCTGGGCAGCTAAAGACAGGCCAGACAAGAGCAGCTTCCTAGCTAAGGTGGGTGGGGCATTCAGCGTCGCAGATTGGAGCCTGCTCAGAAATGGTTCAGGGGCAAGAGTCACAAAAGCTGTTCCTCGGGCTCTGTCTGCTGCCTCCCCAGAGTCTTGTCTGATTGAGCAAATAAATTAAAACAATATAACTCTCAGGCGCCCTGTGCAAAGGAGGACCTTGACAGCAGCGAGGCTGCAACAGGATCCCCAGGCTAGAGGGATGTCCTGCCAAGGGTGTTACTGTCCTTATCCAGGGAGCATCCTTTCCCCTGGACTGGATGCTGCATCTCCAAGCATGAGAACACGAGCCCTCTGTCTATGGCTATACCACCCTGAATGTGCCTGGTCTCATCAGGTCTACAGGATGAGAACATAAGCCCTCCCTGTTGACAGAGGGCACCTGCCAAAAGAGCTGAGGCTGCTTCTGACCCTGCCGCTCACCGTGCTTCTGCAAAAGGGGACGTTTTCACTTCTTGTGTTTGGTGCAGCATTTGTGCCGTCGGTTGCGAAGCATCTGGGAAGCACACTTAGTCTCCTGAGGACTTGAAGGGACAGTCATAAGCATCCTAGAGAGAGGGTGTTCTAACCAGTCAGCAAATCAGAAGCATCTCCAGGGTCTGCCAGGAAATAAAGGGCTCTGAGATCTCTAGCTGGGGAGACCCGGGGCAATGGGAATTGGTAATAGGAAGGGTTCCTCTTGAGGCAGGTGCATGTGGGAGAACCATGCCCTGTAGCAAAGGTGAAAGGCACAGAAAAGCCAGGTGGAGCCAAGCCCAAGGATCCAGGATGAAAATGAAACCACTTCTGTAAAGCTCCAGTGAAAATGAAGTGAGCACAGCCGGGAGGTGCTGAGGACGTGGGTATGACCAGAAAAAGACTCCTCCGGAGCCTCAGTCTTGCACCTGGAAGATGTCTATGGCCAAGGATTGCTGTGCCAAAATACCTTACATAAGCCTTGGCCTTTAAATGGATGAAAGTCAGGGGTGGGGGAGTAACTGCCTAAATTAAAGCCAGCCAACACCGTGCCTTAAAACTGGCCTGCCTCAACCCTCTTGCAGATATCATGGTCCCCACAGCAATGTCCTGCTGCT
Organism: Ondatra zibethicus; assembly: GCA_004026605.1. Classification (NCBI taxonomy): domain Eukaryota; kingdom Metazoa; phylum Chordata; class Mammalia; order Rodentia; family Cricetidae; genus Ondatra; species Ondatra zibethicus. Next base: position 19,269 of record PVIU01009319.1, read on the forward strand.
CTCAGATGTTAACCAGTGGAGGACCTTTCTCTGTGTTATTTAATGTGCCGGGACAATTTTGGTAGTCTGGTCTGTGTGGGCAGCCCAGATGAGCAGGAATCCCACAAGGGCTGCCAGCAGGCAGAGAAGTGCCAACCATAGATAGGACTCCCACTCTGCATGTGCCACCTTGAGCGAACCCCTGCCTTTCCAGATCCCAACTGCCACAGCAGCCCACTGTGAAGGATGCTTGCAAGATCCTACAGAGGGCTGCTAGAAGGGTTAAAAGAGGAAACAGAGGAGGTGCAAAGAGGAGCATGGGCACAAGCTAAGTGCGAAAAGTCACCTCTGTCCATACCTTGAATTCTTGAAGTCAATTGTACTGTAACTGTTGTTACGTAAATGACATCATCTCACAGATGAGAAAACCAAGTCAGAATGCTAAAGGGACTCCCCAAATTGAGCACAGGCTAGGTAGCCCTTCTCTCCTCCCACCCATCCACTCAGAACTGGTTTTCAGCAGGCAACCAGCTGTGATTTGGGGAACAAATAAATGAATGGGGGTTGCTGCTTAACAAATGCCACAGGGAAGCCTACCGTTCCTTCCACCCCAAAGCAGGAGGCTCCCCGATTTAATTATGAGGAAGGAAGCTGCAGGCAGCCCCATGCTGAGCCTCATCTCCAGCGCTTTCATTACAGCTCACAGCTTCCTGGGCCCATTAGCACATCCCCAGGTTCCCTGGGAGTGATCAGCCGGGGGAGGGGCCGAGCCTGCTATTCCCGCCCCCAGAGCACGGGGTTCAGGAAGCAGCCACCTTCAATCCAGACACTGACATAACATCCCAAGCACCTCGTTTGTAAATGCAAATAGTGCCATCCTGATGGTCATGGAAGGATGGCACGCACATAGCCGGAGCCACGAGCAAGCATGACCGTAGATGGCAGGATCAAGAGGAGCGGACAGAGCTCACAAAGGCTGCCAGCACAGCGACCCAGCTGTTGACTTATTGACTGGGCTGTGCAGTGTATTCCAGCAGGGGCACTTTGAGCTTAGTTTATCTATTATGGCCTGTTGTTGTTCATCTGTTATCATCTATTATTGAATTGATGGCTACACAGGCAGTATTTAGCTATGTGGTGAAACCGGGTGGGATGTGGAGGTACCTGAGGAACAGGGGTGTAGTATACACAAGTGTGCTTGTTTGGGACGTTACAGGCTTTTTCAGCCTCAAATGACCTCCTCCCCCACCCTGCCCCTTGTTGGCCCTGGGAAAAGTAGCCTAGCCCCAGCCAAGGAGGGCAGTGGTACCTGTGGTCATTTGCACATTTCCTGGACTAAAAGAACAAAACGCTAATTCTTTGCATCTCGGTCTAAAACAGAGGCTGAATGATGTCTTCCAGTGACAATTCTACCCACTGAGCCCCAGAACCTGTGTGTGTGACTTCATTTAAAAGGGGTCTTTGCAGATATAATTGAACAAAGGACCATCCAAGGAGTTTATCCTGGGTCACCCCAGTGGACCTTAAAGCATCCGGTGAATAATCTTACAGAAGACACGGAGTAGAGAGGAACAGGACGTGATGGGAAACAAGTCAAGGGATGCTAGCAGCCCCACACAGCCTTCTCTGCAGAACCAGAAAGAAGAGATTCTGCGGTTTTTAGCCACCCAATGAGCACTGACATTACCACAGTCACTGTGGAGGAATGGGCTCACTTGTGGCATATGAACCGTGATGGTGCCAGGACACAGCAAGCCAGAATGGAGAGCCTTCATCCTGCAAGCCCCCACAGAGGGTGTGGAACCTCACACTTTAATGTCAGATAGACAAGTGCACTGAAGACTCCTTCAATTATTCCGATGTGAGTGAGAAAAGATGCTTCCTTAAGGATGTACAGCAAAGCCATCCTTCAGAGCTGTGGTGTCCATGGTGGGTAGCGGCACTAAACCTGGCAATCAAACTAGAGGCGATCTTCCTGCCTCTGCCTCCCAAGGGCTGGGATTTTGGGTATGAGTCACCATGCCCAGTGGATTGCTAGTTCTTCAATTCCATATGTGGTCTCAGTGCATTCCCACTACCTAGCACACTCACACAGGCTGCTGGAAATTGATAAGCCCAGCACAGGGAATTTAAATTAAGTGCTATGTGACCTCAGATTAGTTTACACACACATATACAAGAGTCAGATGAAAGGGACCCCAAAAAGGAAGCAGACATGCAAAGAGCCATAAACAATTTCTTCCTGCTGTTTCCGCCAGGAGGTCAGCTCAGCCTGGACATAGCTTCGCACTGGCCACTCCCACGCTGCCTTCTGATGATTGAATCAAGAGGTAGTCATGCCCTTCTACAAATAGCCAGTCCCCAGGCTTCCCAGAGATCTGAACCACAATCGTATTTCTCTTCTGGGAATTTGAATGTGAGGAATGGTGGCCAGGTAGGGAGGGTCTCCCTGGAGAATCAAGAAATAACATTGCCAGCATAAAGAAATGGGGTGATTGTAGCCAAGACTGATCACTGGCCAGAGGCTGCCACTGAGTGGGACACGAGGTGAGGCCCCCAAGATTCACCCCATGGATAGAACAGGGTGGAAACAAGTAGGGGTCAGGTCTCTGGCCTCCATGCGCATACTGTTTCCCCACCCTGGGACCCTCATCTCCCAAGTCCTTGCTGTCCTGGTCCCCTTCCTCAGATCCCATCTGCCTATCTGCCTTGTGTCTGTTTAATGGAAGTTCCAGTTTCGCTCCCACCCGAGGACTTGCCTGGTGTGAGGGTTTACAGAGACTTTGAAGGAAGTGGATACAAGCCAGGAGTCGCGCCAGTGTCGAATCTACCTGACAGTCCCTTGCACGCCCTTACTCTCACTGGGCCCAGCAGGCAGGCCACGCCCACCTTGAAGCAGATTCCAGTGGGTTCATGGAGCCCCCCCCCCCAGGCCAATCCCTCCCTGAGCACGGAGCTAATGAGGCTGAGACTGGGCTGTAATTACATGAGCTCACAGGCGCTCAGGGCCTGGGCAGGCGTGCGTGCGTGTTCACTCAGGGCCTAATGAGGCCTCCCGTGTTCTACAAAGCTCTTCCTCATGATTTAATTAGCCCTCTGCTCTGGTTTTGCCCTCGTCGCCCACCACTCACGGAGCAGACTCCCCATACCTGATGGGGGAGCAGGGCAAGGGGTGATCATTTGGATATGCTCTAGACGCTGGCATGGCAGGGGTCTCTGTGCCCACAGCTAATGGGGGATGGGCTTTGAGCTCAGATTTATATAGAAGGTCATCGTGGAATGATACTCTGAGGGGGTGCAAAGAGGCACACCTGGTGGCAAAGTCAGTGTAGGAAAAGAGCAGAGGCTGTTGGTGCCCAGAGTGTGATATTGGGCCTTACAGGTCACTCTGGATGGTCTGTCCTGTGGAACAAACACAGCTGAGCACACGGCAGTGAGAACTGGACAGAATCAGTGAGCCACAGCTCTACCCGGTCACATCTCAGCTAGTAAGAGGATGTCACCCCTTCAGAAGTGTGAAGCCACCCTGAAGTCCTTCAGGAACCAAACCCATTTCATATTTGCTACTCCTGCAATGACATCCGAGAGGCTCAGCAGCGTGCCTGCAGTCACCCAGCCAGGAAGGGGTGTGCCCAGGTCTCCAGCCTACGCTTTCTCACTGCTCACTACTGCAGTCCTGACCCCCTAGGCCCACGAGGTCAGCTTTGGAGTGCAGGGGTGACTGCCAGAGCTGGTGAGAGGCTGCAGAGTGACACCATTTGCTATCCCTCCTTTCAGTGCCTAGGTGATCTTCCGAAGCGTTCACTGCACTGTGATGTGGCTTGCATGTGTCTCCCGAGAGGTTCTGTGTTAGAAATTTAATCCCTAAACTCATGGTCAATGGCATTCCGAGGTAGAGCTCTGGGGAGGTGTGATAGCTTCATTGTCAACTTGACAGGACTTGGAATCACTTAGGAGACACACCTCTGAATATGTCTGGGAGGGTGTCTCGAGGCAGGTTTAACTCCAGGAACACCGACCCTTGAGTGAGACCAGGAAATGCATCCCAGGGGACGGGGGCCTGGATTGAAAGGAGAAAGCGAGCTGGGCACCAGCACTCACCTCTCCCTCTGCTCCCTGGCTGTGGATGCTAGGTGACCAGCTATATCAAGGTCCTGCCACCATGCCTTCCCAGACACAGTGGACTGTACCCTAAGACTGTGAGCCTAAATAAACCCTTACTTCCTTAAGCTGCCAGGTACCCCACTGGTGCCTCATACACATTCACCTCAGCCTGAGATTGTGTGTCGGGTGTGTAGGCATGGTAAGTGTGAGGGCATGTTCCTGGAGTGATCATCAGAGTTTTCCCTTCAGCCTCTCAGGCAGCAAGAGTGCTACCGTATTCCACTGACAAGCCAAGACCTGTGTCTCAGGCTGGGGCACCTGCACTTTTATGTATAGGTACCCCAGCAGCCCTGCTGTGGGCAGATGGAGATGCTAAGGGCCGAGGAAGCAGGGTGGCCATAGCTATGATCTTCTAGCTTGCCCCCAGACTGACAATGTGAGACAGCAACCTTGTTAGCCCACCAAGGTCACCTACAGCCTCTCCCTATTCTTCCGTGAGTTCTTGGTTATGATCAGGACCAGCATGCCTCTGGAGCTCCACAGGCAGCGCCAAGGCAACACCATCTACCAGATGAAAATGGTCCAGATCTACTGAGTGATGTGCTGGGCATTAATATAGATCGCACACTTGTGTATGTATGTGTGTGTGTGTGTGTACATGTGTGCGTGTGTATGTATGTGTGTGGAAGTGTGCTCAAATGTTGGGTACTCCAATGAAGCTAACAAAGAAACTTTCCACCTTAGGCAACTGAAGCACAATTAATAAAAACTCAGAGAAAGAAACTGGGGTTCAACCTGAAGGTCTGAAAAGCAAAGCAGCCAGCCACTGGCTCTTACCTCTACCTCAGTCCTAAATGGCGATTCTGCCTCCAGGAATCTCAGAATGAGACTGTGTCTGAGAGCTGTCTTCTCCTGTTTTAAAATCTCTCTAGAGCTGGGATTAAAGGCACGCACTGCCCATTTTCTATGGCAACTAGTGTGGCTACTGGGATTAAAGGTGTGTTACTACTGCTTGGTCTGTAAGGCTGGCCAGTGGGGCTGTTTTACTCTCTGCTCTTCAGACAAGCTTTATTTACTAAAATACAAATGAAATGCCACTACACGCTTACTACCATTTCCACGGCTTACCCATTTTAAGACCTCCCTGAGGGTTTAAACAACTCTCCACAAGTCTCTCTACTATAAGATCCCCTAACTGGTCCAGCGCTGCCAACCAGGCCTAGACAGGGCATTCAACTCATGTCTCTATCCATATGAGTGATGGAGACCCCAACACCAGTTTCTTGTCCTAAATTTCTAGCCATTTCTTCTGACCACAGATCTCTTTGATCTGCCACCAGCAATCTAAACAACATGCCTAGGATCCAGCTGACCATATTACACACAAACCCCTCCTCCACTACTCCCGCCCCTCAGCCAGTTGGAAGGCTGGGTAAGGAAAACTCCTCTCCTCAGCATGGACAGTACTGACATGGCGACCCCTGTGTGCTCTGGCTTGGAGTAGATGCATTATATAAACGACTTTCTAGGGCCCCTCCCCACACTGCAGATAAGGAACCCAAGGCTCAGAGATGTCACATAACTGAGTCAAATCACAGAGACCAAACATGGGAGCTGGGACTTGAGCAGAGGTCTGTCCCAAAGCTCCTTTACTACCTCTGAGGCCCTTAGCCTGCACACCAGTTTGCTGCCTGAAGCTGCCCTGCAGGTATTTCTGAGCCTCCCCACATCTCCTTACAGATGCCCATACCTGGCCCTGGGAGGGCTCTTTTGCCTCTTTTTCTTCCCCACGTTCTCCTAGGAGTGATTTTTCTTTTACAAAGACATTGGTAAGGAGATCCATCACCCTCCTCTTGGAAGTCACTCTGCTCCACCCCTCCCACTGCCGGCATCCAGCACAGGGTGGATGTACCATACCAACTGTGGGTAATGGGTCTCAAGGGGCCCCCATGGCCACCATGCCAAGGCCAAGTACCCAGGAACAGCAATAACTTGGTGACAAGGGCGAGACTAGGTTCCTCTAGTTCTGCTTCCCTTGTTCATAGTCTGAGTGAAGAGAGTCATTTCCCAGAATTCTGGTAGCCCCTACTGACGGAGTTGAGGGGCAGGAAGGGGTAGTGAGGATAGAAGGACAGGTAGCTTAGCTTTGGTGTTGCAGAGTGCGGGCTCCCTGTGGCTGGATAGTCATTACCTCCAGTTCCATGACCTTGGGTTTGGAAATCTTCCACTGAGCACAAGCGGAGGGACCTATTGTTCTTCCCTGGGGTGACCATGCTCTGCCTTCCCCAAGGAACCACCCTCTTCTTGCCTCATGCTGAGACTGAGCCAGGCTCCCTGAATCCCAAGGGAAAGCCACTGATGTGTTGCCTGCCTGGCCTAGCTCCCTCTGGATGCTCCTGCTCTGGTTCTTAGTAAACACATTCACCTGCTGAGGCCCAAAGAGGCTCTGAGGACCCACATCTATGGCCACACCCTAGAGCCACTGTTCTCACGCCTCTCACTGAACATCAGACCCAGGATGACAGGGATACCAAGGACACTGTAATGAATTAATAAAAATTGCTGCCGTTCCCCGAGTAGCTTGCTTCGGCAGGCACGGGGTTCTGAGAGCAGCCAGTCCCAGGCAGGGACGGCGCACGAGACAATGTGGCAAGTCTCTGAAGGTGGCTGGTCCCTGGCAGCAAGCCATGTGGCGGTGGCGGCCTGTGAGAGACAGACCGATAGGCACACCATGCAGAGTGGAGTTGGATATTTATTTAGTGGTTATGGAAGGGAAGGGAGAAGGGGAGAAGAGCAAAGAGGGAGGGAGGGAGGAAGAAAGAGGGACGGAGAGAGAGGGAAAGAGAGAGAGAGAAGAGAGAGGAGAGAGCAGAGACCAAAGCTGCCTCTCCGAGAGGGAGCTGGAAAAAGAGAGAGACTAAGGCAGCAAGCAGGAAGACCTGCCTGCCTCAGCAGATGGGAGAGGGAGTGGGTGTGGCTTGTCTATTAAAGAGACAGAACAATTATTACAGACACCCCATCCATACTTCACTCCACCCTCATGATGGAGAATGGCCAAGTCACCTTGCTAAGGGACTATGCATATGAGGAAAGTCTGAATTCATGACTCCAATCCAGGATGGCAAACTGCAGCTCACAGGTGTGGCTCAAGAGCAGAGAGTACTTTTTGAAAGGGTTGTGGAACAGCAAAACAGAAAAGTATGCCCAAGGAACTCCATCTCCTAGTCCCCCCACCCTTTACAGACACAGTGGCATGATTGCGGCTCAGGACAAGCCTCAACCTGCAGCTGGGAGACCAGGGTCAGCTGGGATGGGCAGGCAGGTCTGCATATCACCAACCTGTGGCAGGGGACAGCAAGTCCATTGTCTCAACACAGCAGTAACCAATTCTCCTCCAGCTCTGGGAAAGGAGAAGCAGGGTGGCACAGGGCAGTCCCCCTGGACATGCAGGTGGTTCCAGGCTTTCTCAAAGCTTTTTGAGTGGAGCAACTCTGTTACTGTTTAATTAGTAGATGCTTTGCTCTAACCTCTGCCTCTGTGCTCGCATACCTTCTCGTCTCTATCCTTTCTCTTCCCTCCTTTCCTTTCATAAGGATCCCAACCACAGGGTCCATCTAACCCACTGTAGCCTCATTCTAACTAGCAACATCACTAGGAAGCCGTCACAAATAGAGTCCCATCCTTCGGAATCTGGAGAAGATCTGTAATATGCAACACATTCTACTTTGAACCTCCTATTTCTGTCTCCTCTGCAGGACTGTGTTCTCAGGATGTGGACACCTTTCCCTCCTTTCATCCACTCCCCTTACACACACACACACACACACACACACCACTCCAAATGACAGGTGGGCAAGACTTCCCAAGGACAGGCTGCAGGGTGACAAATGACTTGTCTCCTGCCAAGTCCCACTGCCAGTGTATCCTTGCACCAGGCTGACCCAGTGGTGATGAAGGTGGGAATAAGACCTCCACTGTGTGTGGCCCACCAGCATCTCTGTCTGTTGTGGGGCCAGCTGTCAGCAGCTTACATAGCTAGCCTAGGGTTCAGAGATGGCGCTCAGAGCCTTGGGGGGCTTCTGGTTCTAAAGAGACAAAGACACTTTTTCTGCAGAACATCAGCCCTGCCCCAGCCTTTGGGTCCAAGAAGGTCCCCTCCCAGCTTCTCTGTCTGCCTCTCCATCTGATATGCTTAAATCTAGAAAAGGAATTGCCACCTGTGGGGCTCTTATGTGGGACGCCCCTCTAGTGCTTCACATGACCTGCTCACTAGCCTGCTGCAGGAAACACTGAAGAAAGGGGTGGAATTGGGTCCATATACTTTTCAAAAGTGCCCACTAGTACAGTTTGAGGGTGTACCTCAAAACTGCTGGAATCACAGTCCCCAGGGCAACAACACTGACAGCTGAGGGCATCTGGTTGGCTGCGTCACCAGGCTCTGCCTTCAGGAACGAATGGCTCACTAGTTACCAGGAGAGTAGGCTTCTTATAAAGCAAGGGCCGCCTTCTGCTGTGTTGTGACGCAGCAGGAAGGCCCTCACCAAATAAATCCGCCAAATAAATGCATGGTGGATGCTAGCCTCTGGGTCTCCAGAACTGAGAACGGTATTCTTCTCTTTATAAGTTATCCAGTCGACAGGGTTCTGCTAAAGTACAGAAAATGGACTAAGAGACGTGTGATGGTTAGGGCTAGATATCGTGTCTGCGCTGCTGGAATAGCCATGGACCTCCTGCTCTGGGGCTTCCAGGCTGCCATTTTCACAGACTGCTTTTCCAGCCCTCTGAGTCTACGAGTCCCAGATGGAGCCAGGGTGCAACCCTGCTTCTGCCAGCTCAAATCACCCTAATGGTATCTAGGTGTGGAGTGTCTATGGGTATATGACGAACAGCTCCAGACACTTTGCACCAGGTGTTCTGATAGCAGTCAGACGCAACCATGACTGCCACATCCCCAGACCTGGCTCTAGTTGGTCACTGGTAGGTGAGTCACATGGCACCAAGATAACAGGCTGACTTCAGTGGGGGCTGAGAGGGAAGAGGAGGGGTGCACAGCTGAGGACTGTACCTCTGCATCTTCCCTTCTTTCTTTGAGACAGTCTCCGACAGCCCCGGGTTATCTTGAACTGGTTATGTAGCAGGAGCTGGCCTGAAAGTGAGCTTCCTGCCTCTGTTTCTCAAGTGCTGGGATTACAGGGCTCTGCCACCACATTCAGCTGCACCCCCACTTCTTAAAGATGGGAGAAGTCTTCCATATTGAGGCTCTCCGGGGCAGCTCTAACCAAATAAGGCAGACACTTGTCTTGTACTGATGAGGCTGGGAGCTGAGCTCAAGGTATTAGCAAGCCAGTTTCTGAGGCTTCTGTGAGGCCACTGTCCTAGGCTTGCAGATGGTGCCTTCTCTGTGTGTCCACATATGGCGTTCCCTCAGTGTCTGGGTCCTGATCTGAACATGTAAGGAAAGCAGCTGGGACAGGAGTCAGAGTAGGGGCCTCATTTCTCTGTGATTGCTCCTCTTTAAGAACCTGTTTCTTCCAACAAATTCTTCAAAGACCTTGAAAGAACGGTACTCAACTTCATTTGGAAAAGCAAAAAACCCAGGATAGCCAAAACAATCCTGGGCAACAAAAGAACTTCTGGAGGCATCACAATCCCTGACTTCAAACTATACTACAGAGCTACAGTACTGAAAACAGCCTGGTACTGGTGTAAGAACAGATAGGAGGACAAATGGAACTGAATAGAAGACCCGGATATCAACCCACACATCTTCGAACACCTGATATTTGATAAAGAAGCAAAAAATATCAAATGGAAAAAAGATTTAACAAGTGGTGCTGGCATAACTGGATATCAACATGTAGAAGAATGAAAATAGACCCATATCTATCATCATGCATAAAATTCAAGTCCAAATGGATCAAAGACCTCAACATAAAGCCAGCCACACTGAACCTTATAGAAGAGAGAGTGGGAAGTACGCTTGAACGCATTGGCACAGGGAACCACTTCCTAAATAGAACCCCAGCAGCACAAACACTGAGGGAAACAATTAATAAATGGGACCTCCTGAAACTGAAAAGCTTCTGTAAAGCAAAAGACATGGTCAACAAGCCAAAACGACAGCCTACAGAATGGGAAAAGATCTTCACTAATCCCACATAAGACAGAGGTCTGATCTCCAAAATATACAAAGAACTCAAGAAATTGGACACCAAAAGATCACATAATCCAATAAAAAAAAATGGAGTACAAACCTAAACAGAGAACTCTCAACAGAGGATTCTAAAATGGCTGAAAGACATTTAAGGAAATGTTCAACATCCTTAGTCATCAGAGAAATGCAAATCAAAACAACTCTGAGATTCCATCTTACACCTGTAAGAATGGCCAAGATCAAAAACACTGATGACAACTTATGCTGGAGAGGTTGTGGGGAAAAGGGAACACTTCTGCATTGCTGGTGGGAATGCAAACTGGTACAACCCCGTTGGATATCAGTGTGGCGATTTCTCAGAAAATTAGGAAACAACCTTCCTCAAGACCCAGTAATACCACTTTTGGGTATATATCCAAAGGATGCTCAATCGTGCCAAAAGGACACATGCTCAACTATGTTCATAGCAGCTTTGTTTGTCACAGCCAGAACCTGGAAACAACCTAAATGCCCCTCAACTGAAGAATGGATAAAAACAAATGTGGTACATTTACACAATGGAGTACTACACAGCAGAAAAAAATAATGACAACTTGAATTTTGCAGGAAAATGGATGGAACTAGAAAGCATTATTTTGAGTGAGGTAACCCAGACACAGAAAGACAGTTATCACATGTACTCACTCATAGGCGGTTTTTAAACATAAAGCAAAGAAAACCAGCCTACAAACCACAATCCCAGAGAACCAAGACAACAATATGGACACTAGGAGAGACTTACATAGATCTAATCTACATGGGAAGTAGAAAGTATAAGAAGACAAGATCTCCTAAGTAAATTGGGAGCATAGGGACTTTGGCAGGAGGGTTGAAGGAGGGAGGGGAGAGGCTGGGAGGGGAGCAGAGAAAAATGTAGAGCTCAATAAATATCATGAAAAAAATACAGAAGTGTATAAATAAGCAAGAGGCTAATGTCTACCTGACATATGTGCTTAAACATTGCTTTCTTCTGAATCCCAGGGGCCATGAATAGAAAAAAGGAACAGATATTGGGGCTAGAGAGATGACAGCATTAAGAGCTCTTGCTGCTTTGGCAGAGGATCCAAGTTCGGTTCCCAGCACAAACATCAGGTGGCTCACGACCTCCTGTAACTCCCGCTCCAGGGCATATGGAATTCTCGTCTGGCCTCCCCAGGCACACGCAGATACATATTTACACACACATAAATCAAAATAATAAAAATATGCCTTGAAAAATAGCAGATGTACTTACCCATAACATACCATAACTCATAAAAAACAAAACAAAAACAAACAAACAAAAAGAAACAAAAAAAAAAAGAACCTGTTTCTAACCAGTTACATTCTGAGATCCTGGGAGACTAAGATGTCAACATAGGGTGTGTGTGTGTGTGTGTGTGTGTGTGTGTGTGTGTGTGTGTGTGTGTGTGATTTATATATGGCAATAATGTGTAAAGTTTCACACACACACACACAGTGGGATCCCACACCTTCAACAACTGGCATCCACCAAGCACCAAGTCATTTCCAGTTGTTGGGTATTTGATAGGCTTTATTGTTGCTCACTCCTAGAACATCCCAGGGGCTGCTCTGCCTCCTCCCAGGCAGGTACAGAGGAGCTGCAGAGCACTTGCACAGCCCCAGGTCCTGCCTGGGTGGTCAGCAGGAAATACAGCAAGAAACTACAGTCCAATGGCACAGGCCTCTGGGGAGGAGACCACCGCAGTAATTGTTAGGATGCCAGGAACCCAGGCTGAAGCTGTAGAGATGTTCATGGGGATTTGAAGCACCAAGGAGGCCCCCTGGGAGGAGATGGCAGAAGAGAGAGTATAGTGAACTGACCCAGGATGAGGGACAGAAGGGAGAGGGCACACAGTTTGAAGGACAGTGGATGGCTTCACAAGGCAGGAATGAAAGCCTGTGTTTAGAACTGATAGTTAATGTCTTTCAAATAATTCACTGGGGAGTGGCAGAGATGCATGGGAGTATGCTGATATCCCCCACCCACAGAGGACATCAGAGCAGCCCCGGATTCATCGAATACATGTCAGGGCCTCAGCAGAGGACCATTCACAGTGGTCCACTTTGGGTCAGCAGACTCAGCTGTGGATCACACCCTAGGACAGATAATGACCTCACCCTGCCTGGGATGGGCTGTCTTGCCTGGATAGGGGAGACTTCCTCAGTATCCAAAATGGCCAGGTGGGCCAGGCAGCACCAGCAAGTGTGGGAGCCACTCACGTGGGGACATGGAGAAAGTTCTGCTCCACTGAGGTCCTTAAACCAAGGAAAGGCCAAATGAGAGTCAGAGGCTCGAAAAAGTAGCGCCTCCTTATGTGACACTCCTGTCCCCAAACACTGGGGAGAACTGGTCCCCAGAATCTCCCCTCTACATGAAGAAAGGAAGACCCAGGGCCAGATGTCCCTCTTGGTTGTGCTGACCCTCAGAAAAGACAGCCAGCCCCAGGCAGGCTGGGACAATAGTGGCCTGTTGCCAGCTCACTCGGAGCTCATGGGTTGACATGCCTACTTAGAGAAATCAAGCCAAGTCCGGGAGCCGCTAGCTCCTGCTTTCCACAAATAATGATTTTAGAGATCAGTGATCTTGCTTGCTCCCACATAAAGTGCAGCAGAGGAGGAGGGTTGAGGAGATTTCCCATGGCCCTGAGGTGCTCTGATGTCCACCTACTTTAAGAAGCAAGGCCTTGGGAGAATGTACTTGGGGGTCAGATGACAGAGGTGGCTGTCTGTAAGCCCAAAGGACTGCCTGGCTTGGGCATGAAGCCTGGAAGACAGCTGACAAGAGCAGTACACCATGGCCGGGGCAAGGCTCGAAACCTCACCACCCACGGGCCTCCAGTGTGTGTGTGTGTGTGTGTGCGCGTGCTTGCATATAGGTATATATGTGTGTGTACTTGCACATATGTAAATATGTGCATATGTGTGTGTATCCCTGTCCTGCTGATTACATGACCAACCACAGACCCACCTAACCTATTGGCTCATACCAAACACAGTCAGCACACAGGAGCTCAAGCAAGCCAAGTGCCAACTCCTGGTAACAGAACCATACCTCTGAGAGTGAAGTACTAGATGGAGTGCCAGCAGCTAGGACCAGAACTCCAGAGAGCTTGGGGTTAAGTCCTCAACCACCTAATTAACTGGAATCCAGTCCCACATACCCTGTATCCCTGGGGGGCTGGGAAGAGATTCATGGAGAGTCTGCAACATGTGTCCGAGGCAGGCTGGAGAGCTTTAGGAAGAGGTATTCCGCTGGAGCCCCCAGAACAGGACCCAAGACAAGGATCAGGGTGCAAGCGATTAATAAGGAAAGTGCCAGAGAAGCCCAGGGAGAGGATGCTCCATTAGGAGTAGCATGTCCTGCCCTGCAGGAGATCTCCATGGACAAGTGGGTCTCACCCAGGCCAAGGCAATACAGGAGCCTCTGCTCTTCTGCACCAACCATTGCCCAGAAGCTGGGCATTAAGCTACCAACCTCCCAACTCCCTGCAGGGAGAGTGAAGTAGCTCTGCTGCTCTGGTTCTATAGAGAGTCCAGGGTCAGGTGGAGAGCCCCACAGCTCTTGGGCTGGACCCAACATTTCAGAGCAGAGAATGTTCCAGATGGGGGAAAGTAGTAATACAGTATGTGACTACCCACTGGATCCATCAGCCCCAGGAGATCTGGGACAGAACTCAGGCATCCAACATACGACAATTCACACTCCTGCGAGAAACAAAGACCATAAATAGCCTTGCGTCAATTTAGGTCGGTCTCTCTGCAAACATGTTCGGCAGAGCCCACGGCTGGCAGAGCCTCTCTAGTTCCCTGTCTCCCTAGAGATGGAATAGAGATGCAGAAGGCTGCAGGCCTGGGCCTCTTTGACATTTCCCTCTGTGATATTGATGAGTGCACCTAGCAACTCTCAATGGCTCGTTGCTTCTCCAGCCTCCCTACTCAAGGTAACAGGAGTGACACAGACCATGCCAGCCAGGGTGCTGCAAGGACTCCCTTCATAACAAACTTCCCCTCTTGTTCTTATACCTGCCAGCAACTGCAGAAGCACACCTGGGTCACAGTGGTCTGAAGAGGAGGTCACAGTCCTTCTGCCATTACCCATGACCCTGCAAGGCCGACTTCTGCAAAACAGCCTGATCACATGATTGGTGGATGGGGGATGCGATCAGTACCAAGTGAAGGTCCGGTTGAATCACACAGTTTTTCGGAAGCTGCCCCTGTCTTGCAGCAGTCCAGAGAAAAGCTTACAACAAAGGCCATCCCTTACTCAGCAGCTCCTTTTTTTGCAGCCCCTTCCGTCCAGCTGCCTTTCTTCCCCTCAAGATTAAACTCTCTAATTACTGCCCCATCTCCTTATTGGGAGTTAAACAGCTTTTTATAAACTGTGCCAGATCTCCAAAGGATTCATGCTTTTGTCCCTGTCAGGTGAAATATGGTGTAGGCTTCCAGGGCTCTAAGCCAACATTAGTTGCGCCTTGGTCCCCAGGCCAATTGCTTGTGAGCTCGGGGAAGCCAGCGCCTGGTTAGAGATAAGACCTGCACCTGGTTAGAGAGATACCCAAATTATCTTTTGCTGCTTCCATTTGTACGCTTATTTCCCCTTAATTGGAGAGGGCCACGTACCAAGAAAACAGAAGGTGACTAATATATACATGGTATACAGGTGGCTCTTGGCTGACTAGTGCTTAGGAGTAAGAATCGTGATGGTGAAGGCACATAGAGAGAAGCTTGTTAGTTATGAGTTCAGGTGGGTCAAAGGACCTCCTGACATGCTGGGCAGATTCCATGTAGCCAAAGAATTCTCTCCTTCTGGGACTGTGCACAGGGATGTGGAAAGAGCCCAAGAAATGCCACATGTTGCTATTTTGCAATGCCCATTTCTAGAAAGGCCAGAATGCAGTCACAGAACATTTCTCCCTGCAAGACGCAGGCAGAAGAGTCAGTTTTATGTAACAGCAAAAGCGGTCCAGAGAAACATGCTTCACCCAACCTGCTGGTGCCTCTCTGCTAAGACCAGGAAAAAAGACTAATTACTCCACTCTGAGGCCCGCAAAGACAAAGTTAGAGCCATCATCAATGCACGGTGTGCACACAAGTAGACCTGGCTGACTTTGCAGCTGGTGGCAGGCACTGATTCATGGCACTCCATTTGAACGGTGGTGATTTTATTTCCTAATGCTCTAAATGAGCCACAGATTAAACAAAAATTGGAAGTATAACCTCAGCTTGGCTCAGAAGCTCATTTTCATCCCGGAGTAACAGGACAGAAGGACCGTGCCTCCTATGTTCTTCTGAGGTAGGGAAAATGATCTGGGTTGGTGAGAGTCTTCAGTCTGGGACCCATCAACACATCCCTCTCCTCACCCCAATGTCTGTAGAGATCTTCCTAACCTGGAAATGTGGCATCATATTCTGGTGGGTTTTATTTTTGATTTTACAAAATAGACTCTCTTATATCCCAGCCTGGCCAAGGATGACCTTGAACTTCTTACCCTCCTGCCTCTACCCGCCAAGTGCTGGAATTACAGATATGTTCCATTCTGTCTAGTTTACACAGTGCTGTGGGTCTGGTTCAGGGCCCTACAAATGGGAGGCAAGCACTCTACCAACTGAGCCAACTCTCCTAGACCCAGGTGGAGAGTGTCCCCTCAGGATGGAGTCCAAAAGCCTTGAGGGGATTTTCTGAAGTCCTGTCTAGCCAAACCCATGCCCACAGTCCATCTCAGCTTGCACTTAAACCACACCTTGCCATTGGGAACTTCTGCACCTAAGACACTAACTCACATACGTTCCACCCTCCACCCACTGTCCTCCCCCACCCCTGCTTCCTGTGTGGAAGAATCACTAACCTCTGTTGCCCAGCTCAAGCCCAGCTCCCAGAAAGCATTGTGGTGTCCTCTTCTTCTCCCTGCCTTCCAACTCTGCCACCACACCAAGGTATGGCCCACCTTCCCCACCATCGTTTTATCCACTGGAGTGACCTCCCCCCAACAGCCAGTTCAAGTTTGCTCAGGGGAACCTTAACTGCCTGTGAAACAGTGATGGGAGGTGACTGGCCCAAGGGCTCGGTCATCAGAAACAGATTAATGTCACCATGGGGCTGAGTTTAGGAGAATGGGCTTGCTGTTAAAGCTTGGCCCCTCAAGCCCTTTTGCCTTCAGCTGTGAAATGGTACAGCACATGAGTCCTCTGCAGGCACTGGCTCTCAATCCCAGATTTCCAGCCTCCCAAACTATGAGAAAATAAATACCTCCCGATTGCCATTTCCCAGCCCAAGTTACTGTTAGGACATCCATAACAAAAAGCCCTATGTATCCCTGGGGCTCATAAAACAAGATGCAGGACAGGACAGGTGAGCAGATGTCCCATGAGGCCTCATCCATGAAGTCATCCAAAGAGGGCGTTTATCTTTAGGGCATTACACCTAAGCATCCCAGCAAGTCTGCACCATTCCCCAGGACATGGAAGAAAAAGAAAGTGAAAACCCAAATGTTCCTAATGGCCAACCATCTGTAGGGTGATTGTGGGGGCTCACTAAGGGAGACCACCTCTTCCACCATGACAGTTCAGGATCTCTCAGCAGTGGGACAGACTGGACATAGCATGTTAGCTCTGTAACATTGTGCAGAGACCAAACACCCAGATGATGCTGTCCTAGGTGGGTAATACTGACACCCAGGCTGGGGCCACACATTTCCAACTGTCTGCCTCATTCTCCTGAGCCTGTACTCCATTGTTCCTATTCCTAGACCTGGCCATATCTTCCCCAGCATCTGGGTTGGGCTCTCCTGCAGCAGACTCAGAAACCAGAAGGGCTGTGGAGAAATGGAACCAGAGCAAGAAGACAGCCAAGCAGAGTAACTGCAACAAGTCCCAGGAGCATCTCAGAGCAACCTAGCCAGGACCCTGGGACCTGGGGTGTATTCCCACTGTTTCTGGAAGCCAGCCAGAGGATATGAACTCCCAGGATTCATAGCTGTTGAGTACACAGGCAGTGTGGGCTCCAGCAGCCCAAGGTCAGACTCCTGCAGGGTGACTGGTACAGGCTCTGGAAGAGAAAGCAGCAATGGGACCCAAAGGGGATCTGCGCAGTGCTAATGACATCAGCTAGAGCCATGACCCATTTCTTCCCTGAGTCCTTCCTCACACTGCAGAGGCTTTCTCCACCTAGCCCCCATCTCTTGCTTCTCAGTTCAAAGCCCTAGCAGACTCCACCCTTTCCACCCACCGATCTCCGCAGCAGGGATCTGCAGCCCTCTGCCTGCCCCAAGTCGGCACCACTCCAGCGGTGCTTGCGACTCACCTATTCATACCCCCACACCTGCTCTCTTGCTTCCCTCCATCTCTGCTCATGCTGTGACCCTCCCTGGGGTACCACCTGGCTCACAGCACCTCTGTCACCTTTGCTCAGCATACCCAGGACTCTGCAGCTACCTGTGTCCAACCCTCCATTCTGCACCCCCAAGCCTCTCTCTCTGCTCTCTCATTATGGTCCCAGTGAGGATCAAAAGGGATTTTTTTTAAATGTGCAGCACCGTGGGAAGGGGTGCGAGGTTGGAGACTACTATGCCCAGGCAACTCACTTGTATGTCAAGGTGGGACTGCAACAGAGTTACAGCTCCTCCTGGTACTGCTGGCATCAGAAACAGATGCCTTGAGGTTGAAGAGCTGGCTCAGCGGTTAAGAGCACTGGCTGCTCTTCCAGAGGACTCGGGTTCAATTCCCGGCACCCACACGGCAGCTCACAACTGTCTGTAACTCCTACTCTACAAAATCCAAAGCCCTCATACAGACATACCTGCAGGCAAAACACCAATGCACATAAAATAAAAATAAATAAGTTTTAAAAAAGAAAGAACTGCCTGGCGCCTGGCAGCTCTCGGCCTACCAAAGCTCCCTTCCTGCCTGTGTTCCTCTCATAGGCTACAAGGGAAGCAACTGACTACTGGATAGAATAGAACAAATCCAGTTTGGGCCTGAGTGTGGAGGAGAAGGGAGGACAGATTAGGGTATTAGAGGACAGAAAAAGACAGGAAGGGAGAAAAGAGAACAGGAGAGGAGAGAAGAAGGGAGAAGAGGAGGCAGTGAGCCATAGTGACTAGTGACCAGCCTGCTGTGGTCACACTGTTCCTATACCACCCAGCCATGCCTGCCACATTCTGACGTGACTCAGAGACTACCAATAGCTTGGGGACCCTGCTCTTCAAGGAGGCTACCAAACTGTGTCTAACATGCCACCTTCTGGCCCTGTTTCCAGCACTTGGACTATACTCCAGCCATCTGCCCCCACCAGAAGGCCTCCCCACCCACAGGCTGCAGACGGCCCTCCTGCCTGGGGCTGGGAGGCATCGTCGTGCCTACCCGAAGCAAAGGACACACGCTTCCGAACAGCCTACTTGAAAATAGCAGAACCCCGTGGAAAGGGAAAGGGATCTGCCCTTAGGCAACCGCTCCAGCTCTGGGGTCACCAATCCATGACCACAGAGGGCCACAGGCTCAGCTTAATCCAAATTGTTTCAGGCCATACCATGTACCACAAAGCATGGCCTATTAGGCTGGAAAGAGGAGACAAGGATGGTGATGATGATGGTGATGATGGTGATAACCGTGGCGACTATAAAGACACCATGAGAAACTGGTAGCTGCATGCTGAAGGTTACTCTCCCAGCAGGCCTAGCATGAAGGAACAATTCTACTACCTTCATCCTACAGAGAAAGAAAGTGGGCACAGAGAAGTTAGGCAACTTCACTGTGGCCACAGGACAGAGAGCTGTGGGGCTTGGGGTGAAAGCATCCTGACTCCAGAGCCTTCGTGCTCACTAGCTCAGGATGGAGCAGCTGAATCTTCCGGGAAGCTGTGCTCTGTACAGAGGTCTAGAGGAGCCACCCAAGATAGGTGCTGTGCTGAGGCTCCGAAAGCTCACAACTTGCTCTATGACACATGGTGGACTTGACCCTTGTTCCCCACCCCTCAGTATCCTTGAAAGCAGGACCCCGTAGAGAATCCCAGTTTCTCACCTCCAGAAGCCTCTCCCTTCCTGCCTCCCCCTGCTCTCTTCCTTCTCCCCAACTCTTTTTTCTCTTCTCACACTCCCGTACCCTATCATCACAAGGCTCTCGCCTGCCTTCCTGGCAGTCTGCCTCTTTAATGATGTTGAGTAGACTTCTCCGTTCCCCCAACTTTATTTGGAGAGGTTTTGTATTGTTTTTAAGAAGCAAAGGAGCCAGGTGGTGATGGCACACATCTTTAATTCCAGTACTTGGGAGGCAGAGGCAGGCAGATCTCTGTGAGTTCAAGACCAGCCTTGTCTACAGAGCGAGTTTCAGGACAGGCTCCAAAGCTACACAGAGAAAGTCTGTCTCAAAAAGCCAAAAAGAGGTAAAGGGTGCTTTAGGATACACACAGAGCTGCAACAGACCCAGTCTTCCTGTCTGTATGACCACAATAAAACTGGGCATAGTCTAGACTTCCAGACAAGGCCCAGAGACACACCGGGACTGAGGTCACACCCTCAGCTGGAACCTCAGGGGCCCAGGAAGTCAGAAAGCACTGGGTTTGAATGTCACCTCTGCCACCTCTTAGCTACGTGACCTTCACCTGTAGTTGACCCATTCTAGGCCTTCTGTTCCTGGTCTGTTTAAGTATGGGTTGTGATGAGGCTCTAGAAGATGCTGGGTATTTGGCAAATGTCTTCCTTCCCCACCCTGCCCCCAGGAGTCCTAACAGACCATCTGGTCCAAGCGCTGCAAACAGATGGCTCTTGGTGCAGCTTACTGGGCTGCTTCACTCGGCCCACGCAGCCAAGAGGCAGCAACCATGGGGACTCACCCTGGTCACGCACTTACTGCTTGCAGCCCTCTGCCAACAGCAGGGTCTAGGACCCCAGGTTAGTCCAAAGACACGATTAGGGAAATGAGCAGGTCCCTAAGCCAGAGCTGATCTCCACAGGAGAGCGGGGTCCAAGACAGGAGGGTAGGGATCTGAGGGAAAAGACCCTCCCACCTGTGCAGTCAAGTCTCTGAGTCTCCCCCAAAACATCTGAGTCTTTGACTCCATTGGTTATGAAAGCCAAGAGACTGACACTTAAGGAGGTCACATGGCTTCCCCGGGTACTCTCAAGCGTCCTGCAGACCCAGAAGCTAGGTTTCTGAGTTTTAGGGGAATGATCAACAACCCCTCCCACCTTTCCTGTACCGCACTAGGCCAAGGCCAAGGCCTCTGCATTTCAAAGCTGCACCTTAGTTTCCGCATTTCTTTACACTGTGGGCAGCTGTGTGTGAGGGGAAGGCAGAGCTCTCCCCTCTCCCAGCACACACACCTTGCAACTGGTCTGCTTGCTATTCACAGTGTACACAAACTTCTCTGTAACTACCCTGGTAGATGGGAACCATGCCCTAGGCCTCAAAGGTCACTTCTGAGGACATCTTCACATCCATTGCCCAGGCCGTTCCAAACCCCTCTCTATACCTCTCTGGCATGACTCCTGATCATCCCACAGCAATAGCTAAGATTCTGGGTAAGATAGAATCTGCCGGAAGCACTTGTATACATGTATTAGCAACCATGCACCCAATTCCTCCAACTGGAAACTCTACAAGAGAAGTTAAGAACTAAGGATGGCATATCAAGGGGTTTCAGCCTGCTATCTGCTAATCGAATCCTCAGAACGGTGACAGCAACGGCCCATCTTCCACATAGGTACCACTTCATAAACAAACTGATGATTGCTACAAAGTCCAAGACTTAACACCAGCTCTCAACAACCTCATTCCATGAGACAGGGGCTCTGTGTCTCTCTGCATTTCACCCCTCAGGGCCCAGAACCAGGAGGATTTCTGGGCCCTATCGCTGTATGGCCTCAATCTATGGGTATTGTCTCCTGGTGTAGATGCTTACACTAGCTCCTGTCTCAGGACCCCAAGTACCAGTGTCTCATGTGCCTCTGGCTCTGGTTCAAATCCTAGTTCTGGCTGAGCGCCACCAAGCACAGCACTGAACCTCTCTGTGCTTTACTTTGCTTGTCCTTAAAAACCAGTAACAAAGGTTCAGATCCTTAGAGCACATGGAAGTCTACAGCCAAGCACCCGAAGCAGCACCTGACCCTCGGGAGACATTTGGAATACATCAGACCCCAGAACTCAGAGCCATTTCTCCAGCTTCCTCGCCACCCCCTACACACAGTTCCCACACAGTTTCCCAACACCAAGTATCACTGGCCTTGGCAGTGCTCGAGGTCCTCCTCCTCCTCAGCTCCCAGCCCCATCCCAAGGCAGTCCAGCAGCTAGGCCACGGGTGTTGGGGGGGCAGGGGCGGTGGTGAATCCTCAAAGACCCTGGGGTGAAGCCAAGCCCTGGGCTCAGACTTTTTCTAGGCGTAAGCCAAGATCACAGCACCTCTCTGAACCTCAGTCCCCTCAGTTTGAGGAATAACAACATCATCTGGCCTCCCACCCTCCTCCCCACACCAGGCCCTGCATAAGCAACAGAGATACCAGGAGCCTGGAAGCCCACTGCTCATAAAGGGATGAAGGGATCCTACTAGGCTCCATTGGAGGGCGCTTCCCTGCATCTCGCATTCCTAGGTGGCTTCCCTGCCTCATAGATTTCACCTGCCACTGCCCACCCAGGGCTGAGGAAATCCAGACCGCAACAAAGCAGCTACCTCTCCACCAAGGAACTGATCCACCCCAGCTGGGCAGGGCAGGCACCACGGCTTCCATTCATCAGATGGGAGAAGTGAGGCTTGCAGAGGTTCTGCAGCACTTTCCTGGGGCAAGGCATGCCACTAGCTACAAAGATAACTCTCTGCTGATAGAGGAGGAAGGGGGGATGGGGAAAGAGACAAAGAAGTTCTGGAAATTATCCAGTCTATGGTGGGAAAAGATTCTGAGAGGAACCAGGCCTCAAAATACAGAGCTCTGGGCAGGAGGACACTGGAAGCCTCCAATAGCCCCAGTCCAAGCCGACTGAAGAAAGAGGCCATTGGCAGGTGGAGCCCAGTTTGGGGACCCATGGGGAGCCAGAGAGAGAGAGAGAATATGTAGGGAGCACCTTCTCTCCCAGGCCTCTGTCAAAGTAGATCCCTCATACCCTCTGGTAGGACAGGCTGCCACTGCAACCAACTCCCTATCTGTGGCTAAGAGGAGCCGCCCACTCTCCGTTTCCATAGGGATCCCCTTGAAATAACCCCGAAGCAACGGCTGCTATTCTTCCCTGCAGAGGCAGAGGAAGAGATGGGAGAAATAGAATGGAAGGAGGCAGCACTCGCTGGCACCCAGGACCCTGTCGAAACTCAGGCCCCAGATCCAATTTCAGGTATTTGAGTCCCATCACTACTGGGTTCCTATGAGGGGTGGTATCAGGCCTCAGAGAGACCTAACCTTTATTCCTCCCCATCTATGGGAGACTGTTACCTTAGCAATTTAATGGAAAAGAGGAAATTGGCGATCACACTGTAGAACTCCATCCTTCTCTCTGAGAGGACTCATGAGGCCGAGCAAGGCCTATTTGCAGGGCCACTGCCAAGGTCTCCTTCTGAGGACTGAAACCTTGACAAGTGTTTCAGATTCTCAGGCTCTACCTGGCATCAGGTCAAATAACTCAAGCCTGCAGCTCAGAACCACAGGCTCCTCCCTGGTGGGCAGGGCAGAGCTGCCCGAATGTCCAGTGTGCACAAGAACTGAAGGCACCCAACTACACCTTCCGGAAAGGGGCCTAAGAAAGGCCAGGCTTCTCTTCTTTTTCTTTTCTTTTCTTTCTTTCCTTCTTTTTAAAGTTTTTAAACACTTTCTCAACTCTATAGCCCAGGGTAACCTGGGTCCCATGCCAGTCCTCCTGCCTGGTCAGCCTCCGACATGCTGGGACTGCAGCCATCCTGCTTAGCTTTCTATACATCATTCTAAGGGCTTCCCAGGTCTGCCAGGCTACTGAGGAAGAAAACTGTGGTCATTACAGAAAAGCAAAAAATATTTATTGAGCTTTTGTGCAAAGCCCTTCCATCCATTTTCTGGGAAGGACCTCCCCGCACCCATTATTAGGGCTCAAAAGTCTCTTATTGAACAACATGAAGGTACTGAACGGTCACAGGAACTGAGCCAGGCCACAGCCCAAGTGTCCTGACATTAGTCCACTAAACAGACTGCTTTGGGCCCTCCCCACCCTGCCAAGGGCCAGTCGTACCCACTGAGCTCAAGCTGGGCCCAGGCAGAACCTGGTGAGATGCCCCATCATGCCATCCCCCTCCCCTTTCCTCCAGGCCCAGAGTCTATGTGTTCTTCTCCACTGGAGGGGGTCCAGGTACACAGTTCTCAAATCTCTGACACTACCCGATACTCTGGGGACTCCAGTAGAGAATTCCTGGGCCAAGGATCAGAACTGCCGCCATCTAAGACCCTTTCATCTGTTCTTGAGTGTCCTCTCCCCACAACTGAGCAAAGGAACCACAGCCAGTAGCCCTTACCCAAAGGGAGGATGCAGAAGGGCACCTGCATGAATCAGGGCAAGGTCTTTGCATAAGTGCCGGTCAGCATCACTCAGCATCTTACCTTACTAAACCCAGCAGCAGGTAATTGGCAGGGGCTCCAGCCCCACGTAAGAACCTAGCTGTCCAGAGACCAGGACCAAAATGCACTTCCGGCCCACCTTCTCCTGCTCCTAGGACTCTGTCCCAGACAAACACATGACTTTCACTCAGTGTGCACATGAGATACCAAGAGCACAGCCTGGAGCCTTGAGCACAGGTATGCATAACAACAGATGACTTTCAACAGGTCTCTAGGTCCCACACACAGGTCCCTGGCAATACACAAGCTGCAATCCAACCCTCTCCCACCCACCCCCCACCCAGAAGAGTCTAGAAAGTAGCTCCCCATAGTGGGGGGCGGCCAGAATGTTCTCAAGAAGTCAAATCTGGTGAGGGTAAGTTTTCAGAACCTAGCCAGGTGTGCGTCGGGTAGAGGCTTCCAGAGGAGGCTGGGACTCACCAGGGCAAGGGAGAGTGAAAAGAGCCCTACCCACAGCCTTGAGACCCAGGGAATTCCCTGCAAGGCTTCCCCTCAACTCTCCACAAGCCAGACTTGTGTTCCCAGGATCCTCCTAATTCTCTTTTATTTGGTCGCCTGTCCTAGATAGTTTTGAGGACTGTGGCTTCCAAGAGCAACAAAATTAGCACTGGGAGCTGCGGCATCTGTGGAGCTGCCAGTCTGGGTGAGCCGCTCAGAGCCCCTACCACTGTGACCATGGGCTGTGCAGCCCTGAGTTGGGCCTGAGCCCCTGTGGTGCCATCGGCTCTTATCTTTTGGGTGGGAGCAGGCGCCCCAACAGTGGAGGTCTATGGGATCAGGACCAGACACACCTGGCCAGCATCCAAAACCAGTTCCTCATGGACACACAGGCACTGGCTTGCCTCTCCTGTTCTCAACACTTCCATTTTTAACCCAAATACAGAGTCCCGCTCCACTTGGCATTGAATGTCTACCTCGTTCTTCATCTGGGTCGCAGAGACACAAAGAGGTAGCCTCACTGTCTAAGCTAGCCAAGGGCTGGAAGGAAGTGCCAGATGACACGCTCAGCAGGACAGCTTGGGGGATTCTGGCCTTCTATGGTCAGCAATACCATGAGACCTGTCAAGCAAATAATAGAGGGGGAGAGGCCCCCAAAAAGCCTGTGAGTGACCAGATGCAATCCTCACACAATGAGGCCACCTAGAGCCTCAGGGGTACAAAGCCTGTCATGTCTGAGTTCAAGTTCAGGCCCATCCATTTCTGAACTGGGGACTCTCTCCCTTCCATTTCTGTCACTTGGAAATGACAGTCCTGCACTTGGCAGTGGCAGCATCCTCAGTCCGGGCACTTGCCAACCTCCCTCCATGACGCCAGGGTCCTCACTTACCCACACCTTATGTCCCGCCCCTCATCCAGAAGGCACTGTGACTTTGGGACTCTTTCTTCTTTAACAACAGTTTCCTGCTTAACTACAGAAGGCCTGGATTCACCCCTCTAGGAAACCCTCCCTGACCTGCACTGTCCATCACCCAGGCAAATGAGATGCTTCTCTGGGCAGCTTGGCCTGTGGGAGCCTCCTTCCACTGAGCCTGTGCTGACCACTCAGTCTGTTTGGGGACATCTCAGGACACAGACCTTGTCAATCACATCTGTTACCACAGTCCTCCTCCCTTCAAATCCCTTGACGTGGTGTTTGCACCAGGTACCCTGCAGATCATTGCGACAAACCCATGTAACGACCAGGAACCGCTGATCCTCAGATACCTCAGACACTGTTCCTAAAACATCTAAAACCCCTAGACAAACCCAGCCCCAGATAATGTCACCTTTTTTGTGGGGACCAACTCCAAGGAACACTCTGCTACTGTACACAGATTCCCTTCTGTGGCTTGTGTCTTGCATGGCTCACAGCTCTGTCACAGTGGGGGCAGGCAACAGGCAGAGCCTCCTTGGCCTCCCTGAACAGTCTGGAGGAGGCGGAGGTGATAAATCCAGCCAGGTCTGGCTGTTTCAGAAGACACTGGCCTGCAGATCGGTTTTTATAGCCGGCTGCTTACAGAGACAACATATAATTAATCCTCAGCCTCCCAGGATGGGGTGGCCAGGGAGGCAGGAGGACAAAGGAAAGTGTGTGGGTTGGGTGGGTCAGCCCCTCCCTTCACCTGCAGTGCTCTGGAGTGCTGTGTGTTGGATTGTCTGGGACTCTATGGATACCATCCTGATGACAAAGGTTCCTGCCTGAGTCTGACACCTTCCCTGAGAAGGTGAAACATGGGTATTAGGGCCGATGAGCTACTGACTGCAGTCCACGCTTTTGGGGTCACTGCCCCTGACCCTCTGCACAGCTTCACTCCCCACAGCTACACCCTGGCTGGCTGCAGAGGGAGGCAGGTGGAAGGGCGGTTTATCTTTCTTCACATGCTACAGAGCATGGACAGACATCCCTCTGTCATGATCCCACTGCCCACTGTAATGACCAGCATGGGGGAAGAATTTTCTTAGCATCGGCATGCATGATCTCTGAGTGTTCTTAGAGTGATCCCAAAAGGACATTCTAGTCACTGACTTAGACCCAAAGATGACGAGGGGCTAGGACAGGTCACAGGTACACGGAGGAAAGGGAGCCCCAGGGTGGCCTGAGCCCCTCCCAGACACACACACATCAGGAATCAGTGTGTGGGAAAGGACAAGCCAGAGGACTTAGTGTTAGAAACCAGGAACCAACCCCACCCAAGCCTGTCCCAGCTTCCCCTCATGACCTGGAGGGACGGTGGCAGGTCCACAGCAGAGAATGGCCCTCTGAGGCTCTTTGGAAGGAGCTTCACACACCACGACAGGGGCAGGACCACAAGGTCTGGAGTGGTTTCCTGCTTCTAAGACACTGAGCAAATTTGCTGCTGGGAAGGTCAGTGTGTCCTTCCTGGCACCAGATGAGCCCGGGCAGAAAGGCCAGCCTGGCTGACCTGTTCCTACTCTGCATTCTCCCCACAAGGTGGCCTTGACCACTATTATCTGAGGACCACCAAACATGCAGGAGTGGAGAGGATAAGAACAGGAACTTTGTGTATTTGAAACACCTACAGGACTTAGGCTATCTCCGGTCAATTCTGCCCT
Source organism: Ondatra zibethicus (assembly GCA_004026605.1). Taxonomy (NCBI): domain Eukaryota; kingdom Metazoa; phylum Chordata; class Mammalia; order Rodentia; family Cricetidae; genus Ondatra; species Ondatra zibethicus. The sequence goes on from PVIU01009319.1 coordinate 46,161, forward strand.
CTAAAGAAAGCCTCCAGTCACCTGCCCTGTTCTGCATGTTCAATGAGGGATTAAGGGATGCTGTCAGTATCCTTGAACTGGGATAGGGAGGGAAAGATGTGTACTTCTATCTGGGCAGGAAGATGGATGTGCACAGCACAGGAACCTGTCCAAGGTCAGACAGGGCTCAGCACCACCCAGGCCATTTGGGGGCAGACTGAATGCATCAAGAGGCTTTAGCCCACCGTTGGCCCTGCCTGTCTGCTCTTGCTCTCGCACACAAGCTGGCCTCCACCCCATGACTCAAGTCTAAGTCCCCTTCAACCAGGACTTAGCCTGCAACTCACACCAGGTAAATGACAGGGACACACATGACTTCTGAGAAAGTCAGGGAAGACCCTGTGACCTTGACCCTGGAAAGCTAGCAACCCCCTAAGGAATCCAACTGCCCTAGAGCTACGTGTCATCATCACCACCGTGTGCATCACCACCGTGTGCTCACCCACCCACCGGTTATAAAGAGGCACAGCAGGCACCCTTCAGAGGGAAGATTGACAGCCTCACATTGTCCAACCCCTCAGAACCAGGAAGCAGAAGAAAGTGGTTGCTGCCTGCCTTACTAAGTGACATCACCTGTCACACAGCCCTAATAACTACAGCTCTTGAAGAGAGACAGGAGAGTACAGCAAAGCCCAGGTGTCAGTAGGCCCGCCCCCATAGCTCCCAGAGGGTTCCCAAAGTTCTGCCTGGACCACAGGCATGGCCTTCTGCAGCAGAGGCTGAGATACAAGGACATCCTTGGTTACTCTTACTCCAAACTCATTTTCTATGAAGACAAACTAGAGCTACGGACAGGCCAGTGACATTCCAACTCATCAAGGGCACAACCCCAGCCCCACCTCAGAAGACCCCCACCTAGTGAGAGTGAGCATGGCCACAGACCCCATGTGGTAGAGCTATGGTTAATCCTTTGGATAGAGCAGAGAGGCAGATGGGTAGCTGGGTTCTACAGATAACCTCCTGCCGTAGTGTTTAAAGGGCTGCCTCTCTAAAACACACCCAGAACAAACGCTTGTGGCCAGCGAAGTTTACTGTGGTGGACAACATGATGTCTAATTTTATTCAATCCTTAAGAAGCATACCCAACACTTTTAACAAGATTCAACACTCCTAGAATGGCAACATTAAGAGCGCCTGAGATGCAGGCCAATAGACCTTCTCATAATGCTCAGCACATCCCATAATGCTCAGTGTATTCCATAATGCTCAGCACACCCCATAATGCTTAGTGTAGCCCACAATGCTCAGCATACCCCATAATACTCAGTGTATCCCACAATGCTCAGTATATCTTAATCTAAACCAGCAAAAGCTGGCTAGTGGGCGTCAACAGCAGGGGAGACGCTCTGTCTATCAGTGACAGTAAATCTTGTCAAACTGATGGGACTTAGAATCACCATGGAAACAGTCCTGGATGTAGCTGTGATAGTGTTTCCATGAGCTGGGGTCCTGGTCTGAAGAAAGAAGAAAAAGTGCGCTGAGCACCAGCATCCTCTCTCTCTCTCTGCTTGTTGGCTCTAAACACAGCGCGACCAGCTGCCTCACCGTATACCTCTAACTAAACTGTAGGCCCAGATGAGCCCCTCCCTGGGTTGCTTTGGACAGCTCTTTGGTCACAGCCAAAAGGGACAATTACACCACCCTTCTCTGCAGCACCCATACTTCCCAGCCTGGGGCCTCCTGTTCCACAGCTCAGCTCTTCCTGCCACCGACTGGGACAGCTCCCCATGCCACATCCCTTCCACCACAGTTTAGGACACATCACTGGTACTTTCTGCAAGAAGCACCCATCCCATCCCTCTAGAGTCCACCATGCCTGCCCAGAACCTCCAAGACTGACAAGCAATGGCTCCATAACAGAGGATACACCAGCTGATCCTGACCAATGTGCCTTGCACACGATGTCCCTCAGACCTGAACACCTGAGATCCCCCCTTCCCTTCTACTGTGCCACACAATTGTTTCAAGGCCATCTCCAAGCCTGAGTACCTCTGATTACCTGGTTCCAGGCTGCAGCTGGGACCACTGCACTGCACCCCATCATACTGCATCAGGACCACCGGCTGCATCTCTGTCTCCAAGGCCTCTGTGGGACAGCACTGCATAACCCTTCCTTCTGTACGCTCTCCCCCACATCTCTACCACAGGCCCTGTTAATGTGACGAGTGAACTCACGTGTAACTGCTGAATGCATAATTATCTCTATTTGATGGAATATTATATAGCCAATAAAATTGTTCACTGTGAGCACATAATAGGGGAATGTTTACAGTGTACTTAATATTTTAAAAGAAACAAAACTGTATATTATAATCCAGGGGGCTTAAAAGGAAATACACACAATGTATAAAATGTTTCTAGGGTAAAATCAAGGATATGTCTACCCCCCCCCGTACATGCACCTTTTTCTACTTTCTGCACCTTCAAGCCTTTCTACAGTATGACAGGATACAGAGAAGTACAATTAAAACCTTCCCGCTGGGGCACCTAACCAGCCACCACCATGCCCAGCCTGTCAGGGTGGGGCGCAGGATGATGGACTGTGCTTTCGTGACTTCCATAAAGTGCCTAACCTCTCCTCAGGGCTATGAAATATTCATGGTGTTTTTACCATCTTCCTGGTGAAGAGCTGGCATAGGAATGGCTACCACTCAGCTCACTCCATCGAGGCCATTCCACACCAGATGGGCCCAAAGCGCACAGGCTGGCAGGGGATGTGCCCACAAGAACATCAAGGAAGGACAGCAGAGTCCCTGTCAGAGCCAGGCTGTGGGCCACATTTGTTCACAGCAAGGAAGTCGGATGCCTGACCCTTTTCAACTGCAGCCTTTGGCGAGGGGAGAGGTTATTGCCCTCCTGCACCACCAAGGCCTCGCCCTGGAAGGGCATTTGCTGTTCCCCCTTCACACAGCAACATGGGTGGTCCAGCCTAACTCAGCTCCACGTCATTTCAGCCATCAGGGAGGCAGTTTATGGTCGCCCTGTGACCTTTCAACAAGACATTACGAGCTCTCGACCCGACTGTTTGAAATGTACAGGGAAATTAGTAAGTAAGCCGCTATTTATTAAGGTCACTGTAATTGGGGGCAGGTGGAGTAGATGCCCAGAAAGGTCTGTGTAACCCAGCCTGGCCTTGTGCTCCCAGCAATCCTCCAGCCTCAGTCTCTAGAGTGCTGAGAGGACAGGTGTGAGCCACCAGCTTAGTTTCTTTTCCTGTTTTTAGGATAAAATGCCCTGACAAAATGCCGCTTATGGGTTTATTCCGGTTCACAGTTAAAGGGTGTAGCAGTAGGAACTCCAAACTGCTGGTCACATCACAGACACAGCCAAGAAACAGAGAGCCAGGAAGGCTTCCTAGTGCTGGCTCCATCTTACACAGTCCAGGATGCCCTGCTCAGGAACTGCCCCACGGTTAAGAGGCTCTTCCCCCAACGGTCACACAACCATGATAATCTCCCACAGGCATGCCCGGAGGCCCCTCTCTCAGGTGGCTCGAGACTGCAAACTGGCACCATCAACTACTACCCCAGCCCCTGTGCTTGGCTCAGGACACTAGAATTGAAAACATGGGGATTTTAAGAAGTCGAGTGTTTCCTTCCTTTTCGCTCCGACAGTGGTTCAAGCCACACAGGCTTCTGCTTGCTGGAGTCCAGGCAGCTGAACCTGAGGAAAAGGCCTTCCACGCTGGGGGGACCCCCTTTCAAAATCTAGAGCAGTGTGAGGTTCCAACTGTGACTTTTCCACTTCATGGGGTACCTTAAGTTACTAAACCTGGAGGGGTAGGGCTCAGTGGAAGCACACCAGCCTGGACTACCCAAAGGCCCGGACTGCTTTCCCCAGTCTCACTTCCTTGGGCGTACCTCCATCTTTGGGGCACACTATTTTCCTTTTTGTAGCCCTGAGTTTTCTTCACGGAGCCCTGGCTGTAGATGACCATCTTCAAGATCGTCATCTACTGTAGCAGGCTGAGCCTCTGACCTACTTAGTCCTGCCTGCAGCCTTCTCTCTTCAGGGCTCACACAGAAGCAAGTGTTCCAGCACTGAGCTAGGACATCTCCCAGCCCGGTACATCTCTCCTTGTGGCCCTGCTGACTGCAGCGTCATCAGCAGACTCCTGTTCTGAGTTATCCGTGTTTGTAAAGCAGCGAGTGGGGTTGTCACAGGGGAGTGCTTCCATCCACTCAGGCTGGCTATAACAAAATGCCACAGCCTGGGTGGCACTTGCTTCTCTGGGGTCTGGGGTCTGGAAGGCCAATACTCCATTTGGTGAAGGCTTCTGGATTCCCAGCATCTCCTCACTGTGTTCTCAAGTCAAGGTGCAAAGGAGTCCTCTAGGGAATCTAGCCACTCATCAGGGCCCCACCCTAGTGACTGAGACGCCCCCCAAGGCTCTTGCACAGAGATTTGGACTGAACAGGAACTTGCAGAGGATGCAAACATTCCTTCAGAGAAGTGGCACAATGGCCCAGAAGGTTCTCTGTGCCTAGGGCCTGAGGAGCCCTCCGAAGTTGAATGTTCTAATGCGACGATTCAGTTCCCACACTGCTGAGAGAGCTCAGAACAGTGTTGTCCAGGACTGTGATATTTAAGCCTTCTAAAGGAAATTCTCCCTGGGCGGTGGTGGCGCAGGCCTTTAATCCCAGCACTGGGAGGCAGAGGCAGTTGGATCTCTGTGAGTTGAGTTCAAGGCCAGACTGGTCCAGGGCAGGCTTTAAAGCTACACAGAGAAACCCTGTCTCGATAAACCAAATACATAATACATACATACATAAGAAATCCTCACTTACCAAAACTTCACATATAAATGAACAACTGCTTGTCCTGGGGGATTAGGCCAGGGGGGCAAGTGTGACACTTGGTAATTAGCTCACCTGCACTGCTGAGGCCAGGTGTGAAAAGAAGCCATTTGTTCACTTACTTCCTCAAACATGTTTTGGGACCTAATAGATAGTAGGTGTGGAACTGGGTACAGAGGTGGCAGACATACCCAATCGGCATGGTGCCTGATGCCAGGGTGTGAGACAGGATCCCTGGCTTTTGCAGTATGGTTGCTGGGCTCCTGTCTTACTGCCTCAGGTGGCTCACCTCTCCCTAAGGGAGCTGAGTATTTTGCCTGGGTTTTGCAGTTATCAGCACCAGAAACTGACACAATCTAACACAAGTAAAGAAAGAAGTGGGGGAAGGGGTTGTATGAAGAGCCAGCAGGGCCACAGAGAGACCACATACATTATTGCCCAAGTGGGGGATTCAGTATGAGAACTCATGACTGGTCAGGTATCTGTCACTCTGAATTTATCTGTCATCTGGGCAGGTCTCAGGGGCCACTCTTCCCTCCTACACAGCTGATTTGACTCAGCTAGTGTATTTTCCTGCAGGGCCGTCACACTCATGTAGTGGTCACTCACCCACAGGCACAGTGACACTAGATGCTGGCTTTGCCAGAAGCCCTGGCTCCTCTCCACTTGAGCCTCCACAAACTGCTTGGGCTTCCTCCCAAAATGGCTGCTTCCAAAACCAAACAGCCACAAAGAGCAGGCCCTGGCCTAATGCACAGCCAGCCTTCAAAGCCACACACAGTCACCTCCTCTGTGTTCTATTGGTTTTCCTCAGAAGATGACAATAGCGTGAATGAGCAAGAACTGACAGGTGACCACCTAAAATCAGACACCACAAGGAGCAAATGAGAAAGCAAGGAGCTGTGTTTGCAGCAGAGGTGACAGGTGACCAGACAGACAGGCAAGGAGGGTGTGTACGATCCCACAGCTGAGGGGACTACCTGCGACGAAGCCTCGCCTCACCACAGCCACTTCAGAACGCCGCCTCTTTATTGCCATGTTGGCAAGTGTGGGAGGTCTGACTGGAGCAGGCTCTGGGGGAACTGCTGAGTGAGATTCCTGAGAAGAGCTGGGAGTCCATGAAGATATTCCAGAACAGTATCCAGTGAGAGAAGCCCTTCACGGAGGCCTGCATGACCCCTAGCAAATGGTGATTCTACAACACCCACTAGCCTGCAAGTCATTGAAGTGCCTAGGAAGAGCCCTACTAATGGCAAGGGAGTCCTCAGATTTCATATGTTAAAGCCTTGTGCCCCACCCCAGGCCTTCAGAAGGTGCCTGCATTAGAGACAGATTTCTTAAAGAGGTGGCTGAGGTAAAACATGCTCTTGTAGGTCAGTCCTAATCCAATGTGCCTGGTGTCCTTGCAAGGACACAGCACAGAAAGAGACAACCACATGAGGACATAGGGAGAAGGTCCTGTCCATAGGCCAAGGAGGGCAGCTTCTGGAGGAGCCAGTCCTCCCAACACCTTAACCTTGGACTTGTCATGTCCAGCACTGTGGGCTGATACACTGCTACCGTTTAAGTTGCCTTGTTCCCAGCACTTTGCTATGGCCACATCTGCAGGCACAGACAGAAGACTGCCCCTTCTAACATGAGAACTGTCAAGGTATGTTATTAAGGGAGATGTTAAAGAGCAAAACCCAGCATGAGCACTTGATAAATCACAAAAAAAAAATGCATGCTTCGGTTTGGATGGACTGGAGAGACAAACAGAAAAAGCATCGCTAGCTATAACAGACAGGATGGAAGGATGGATGGATGGACAGACAGACAGATATGGATGATAGATAGACGACTGATAGATGATAGATGATCAATAGGTGATAGGTAGGTAGATAGAGGAAAATATATATACCCATATAAAGGAAAATAGCCCAAACTTCTTTCAGTAATAGGAGTTCCTTTTTTCTGTAATTTCTGACCTTCCTATACATATACATATATTTTGTGACATTGTAACAGGATTTAAAGTACTTTCAAGCAAGGAAGGAGCCACCTCTATGTGACTCCTCAAGGTTGACAGTTTGAGATCCAAACTCCTTATTAGGGACATTTAAAGCCATTCACAAGTCTCTCCTACACCAGCCCCCCACCACCACAAATCTACACCTCATGATTCCACAAACTGCTCCTGCAAGGATGCCCCCTCCCAACCTTCACGCCCATGCATCCAATGCCTGTGTCCACATTGCGCATCCGGGCTCAACCCTCCAGCCCTCAGCTCAGACATTGCCATTCCCAGGAAACACGTCCCTGACCTCCCAAGGTACTTTCTGCCTCTCCGCTCTGGCCCTTCATCACCATGCACATGGGACACTGAGGCAGGGGCAGAGATCAACAGGGTTTGGGTGAGGGTATCTAGTGTGGAATTCTTTTGGAGGAGCAGGGTTAGATAGGTTTATGTAGCTCGAGCTACCCTGGAACTATGTAGACCAGGCTGGCCCCAAACTCACAGAGCTCCTCCAGCCTCTGCCTCCAGAGTGTGGGATTAAAGGCTGCGTCCCCATACCCAGAGGTAAGGAATTCTCAACAGGGCCTTTGCGATGGAAAGCATGAGGTTTTGTTTGGTCAGGTCATGTGGCAAAGATGGCTGCCCCACCAAGATCCACACTCTCTTAATACTAGCACCATCCCTGGGCTACCTAACCATGGACTCCAGTGTCCAGCTCCCCTTACAGCTGGGTGGACCCGTGTGACTAGCTCCAGCCAATGGAATGTGGAGGAAGTGAAAAGTGTCCCTTGTGAGCCAAAACGTCTTGGAGGCCAATGAGTTACATTTACAAATCACCTCAAAGAATACAAGGGATGAAGGAGCAAGAGAGATAGGAGGGCCTGGACCCCCCACCCCATCATGCTTCCCACCAACAGACCAGTGATGACCACTTAATTGCCAACTTCACAGGATCTAGAATCACCTGGTGTCCTGGTCTCTGAACACCCAAGGGAGGGAATTTCTTAATTGGGTTAACTGAGGAAGGAGGACCCACCCTGAACATGGGTGGGATCATTCATGGGCTGGGCCCTGAACTGAATAAGGGGTCAACGTTGGGTTAAAAGGACTAAATGTACACCAGCATTTCTTCTGAGTGTAGACACAATGTGGCCAGCTACTTCAAGCTCCCGCAGCCCTGATTTTCACACCAGGTGAACCGTACCTTGAACTGTAAGCCAGAGAATAAACCCTGTCCCCTTGAGTGGCTCTCAGAACGTTTTACCACAGCAAAAGGAAAGACAATAAGGGACTTGATCAGGACATAGGCAGCCATGGTAGTCAACAGCAGGGTCTGTGGCTTCTATGGAACTGATGTTAATGACGGTATCACCGTGTTCTAGAATGGGGAGTCCTCGGCATCCATACCCCAGGAGCCCATCCGCGGCTCTCAGAGTGCTGGTTCCCCACACAGTGACAGTTCTAGGTTGAGGATACCCCGGCAGCAGAAGGAACACACACAGATGGCCATGGCACTAGTCCGTGTGCTGCCCTCACCCCGGGGAGGAAGATGGTTCGTCCCCTCTGTGCCAGGCCCTGGAGGCCTATCTCATGTGTCACCCCACACTGCACTCGCCACACCTCAAGAGGAAGTCAGCCACACTCACTCTCCCTCATCTCCTAAGCTGTCACCAGGCATGGCCTAGCAGAGACCCCCTTTAGTCACTGAGCAGGTCTGAACCAGCTCCTGGCGAAGGGCCAGCCGTCCAGTCATTGGGCATGACCTGGAGTCAGTGGAGGTGGCACTGTGATCCTTACAGGGCCACATCAAGCACCTTCAGCAGGTCGGCAGTTTGAAAATGGAGAGCTGCGCAGCCTGGATTGGGAAACACCTGAGAGAGGCCCAGCCAGATGTGCAGTACGGGCCTCACAACCAGAGCTATGTCAGTCTGTGTGAGAAGTTTTGGGGGACAATTTGTGGCTTCTGCACGTTTCAAAAAACTCCAACTGAAGCCCTGGTGGTTGGCAGCCCCTGTACTTTGAAAACATGGAAAGTAACTTTAGAGTTCAATGACTGCAGAATTCTGAGTGGCCACACATTGAGCAGACAGGATGCTGGGCATCTTACTGGGTGTTCCACATACCCCCATTTTACAGAGGGGAAAATGGAGGTGTGGGCACTTGCCTAGCATCTTGAGTTTCACAAGGAGCAAAACTGGAGTTTAAATGCAGGCAGGCCATCTGCCCACAGGCCTGGCCACCACATTTAGTAACTGGGACCACCATGGCAGGGACAGCTGGCCTGCTCACTTCTGATTACACACTATGCTTTAGGAGGTTGAGTTTGAGCCGTCTGTGCAACTTGGCAGTTCTGGGCTCCTTGGAGACAGGGTCCCTGCAGTGCCCAGGGGAGGGGAGGCAGGGTCTACAGAAGCTGCAGGCTGAGCATCATTTCCTAGGTCTGGGACGGTAGTGCATGAGGCTTTAGGGTCCTTCAGGCACGACAGCCAGTCCACAGTCAGTGTTTGTGCCTGGCCGTGTCTGGACTCCTCTTCTGCGCCCAGAAGACAGTTGCCTGCTGCCCAGGGAACAGGACACACCCAAAGAGCCATGGTAGCCCTGATCCTAACACAGCAGGGCCATTGTCCTCTTGGACAGGGATTGAATGGCCTATTGAGGCAGAACAAAGGCTGCCCACAGGCTCAGGCTGGGCTGTATGTATGTCACCGGGGATGTGGTCCCCAGCTGCAGGCCCATGGTCATTCTATGCGGGGGGGGGGGGGGCAGAATTCGCAGGTGATTACCACAGGGTGAACCTGGAAGAAATCTGCCTTCAGAGTGTGATGCTTAAAGTTGGGACTCTAAAGTCAAAGATGCCCAGCTACTCTAGAGGCTGAGTCAGGACGGGTTCAAGGCCCATCTGGGCAACTTGGTAAACTGTCTCAAAATAAAAGTAAGAAAGCTGGAGTGTGGCTCAGAGGTAGAGCATTTGCCTCACATGTGTGGGGAAAAGGAATAGGTGGGTGTCCGTTCTCCCTATCCATGTCCTCACCCTTGGTTTCTTAAAGGCCATTATCTTGAGGGTTCACATCTCAGGATGTCATTGTTTAGAACTGGATTCAGTGAGGAGCAGAGTTGGCTCCTTCAATGCAGACATACTACAAGGGGCCATGCAGGGCAGTGGGTCTCAACCTTCCTAATGTTGCAAGAGTTCCTCATGCTGCGGTGACCCTCACCCATGAGTTATTCCGTTGCTACTTCATACTGCAATTTTGCTACTGTTAAGAATCGTCATGTAAATAACCTGATATGTGATCCCCAAAGGGTTCCACAGGCCACAGGCTGAGAACCAATGATGTAGGGGGGCAGAGTGGTCACGTGAGGTCCACAACCCTGGACAGTGAAGTAAAGGAGCCTGTTCCAAGCCACAGCTCCTTGAACTTCCTTCCTAGAACTCCAGTTCCCAGAGAAATGCTTGAAAATTTCAGGACAGCACAGCTAGATCGGCCCCACACACTTAGTGCAGAGTCCTGACAGCAACCCAGGGATGCACCACGCAGAGGAGTCCTGCAGCCAAGCAGCCCTGCAGCCAAGCCCTGCACACTTAGTGCAGGGTCCTGATGGCCGCCCAGGCGATACACCACAAGACCAGCCCTGTAGCCAAGCCTGGAAAGCCACATGACCTCATGCTAAGTTAGAGAAGCAGCTTCAGTCCTGTTTCTATAATGAGATTACTGTTGATATTAAAAACAGACCCAGGTATTAAGACAGACTGAATGGAGGCCCGCAGACTGCTGGCATGGGCAGCCTCTATGCCCATTTCATCTGCCAGTTGCTACCTTCCACACCTGCTTCCCTCTCCACAGAACCCCAGCATTTCACCTGGCAAAACTGCTCACTTTCCAAGGTCCGGAACAGCTCTCAGCAAAATGTCCCTTAGCTCCTGGAGCTTTAAGGACAAAACCCAAAAGCTAGAGGGAGAAGGCGAGAGCCGGGAGCCGGTGTGGGAATCCTCAGAACTTGCTGTGCCTGATCAGCTCAAAAGAGGAAACCCAGGAGACAGGTGTGACGGTAGCACCTGTACCAACAGAGATACAGGCAAGAGGGTCAAGAATTTGAGGTCAGCCTCCACTGCACCATGATGTAGAGGCCAGCCTGGGCTACATGGGGCAGGGTAGGCCTAGACATGGGCTTAGGGAAGCTAGAGTGGTGATTGTCTCCCCCAAGTTTAACTGGAGTAACCACATGGCACTTTGCTCATTGAGCATTACCACACCTGAGACACCAGGCAGCGCGGCGACACTGAGGCCCAGAGAGGCAGAGAGATCTGAAGGACATGACCCTGACTCTGCATGCTCCCCTCCCCACCTCTTAACGGGAGGCTATGGAACCTGGGGAGACTCACTAAGCTTTTCCAACAGAAGCAAGGGGAACATAAATCCAGCAAAGACTGGCTCTTCCTGGACTGCATGTATGCACCTCTAAGCCCTCCCCTAAACTCAGTTTCCCCATAGGTGGGGGTGGGGATTTGACTAGCCAGTCTGATGAGAGTTCTGAGGGCAATTCTGGCTTCAGCCTGAATTTATATCTCATTTGTAGATCAATCTCTGGTGGGCTGAGAATGATTTTCCCAGTGGTGAGTGGGAGCTCATAGAGACAGAAACAGCAGCAGCAGTACACTCCTCCTGGCTAATGATCTAAGCAGCAGCCAGGACCATGGAGGAAAATCCAGGGCCAGACAGCCCTGATACAAGCGGCATAAGAGACACTGCAGGGCTCTCCAAAGAAGAAGCTGGTGAAAACCCCTCCCAGTTTCCCTACCTTCAGTCTCCTGAGTGTAAAAGGGTTCCTTTTGGGCTTCCTGACAGAAGGGCCAGGGTAAACATCAGGCCTAGACATCTCTACCCTGCCACCAACCTTCCTAAAACTCCAGTTCCCAGAGAAATGCTTGGAAATTTCAAGACAGGACAGCACAGTTGGATCGGGCCCGCACACTTAGCGCATGGTCCTGAAGACCGCCCAGGCGATGCACCACGAGCCCAGCCCTGCAGCCAAGCCTGGAAAACCACAGGACCTCATGCCAAGTTAGAAAAACAGCTTCAATCCTGCCTCCATAATGAGATTGCTGTTGATATTAAAAACAGACCCAGGTATTAAGACAGATCGAATGGAAGCTCGCAGTCGCACCCCATCCAGGGTGCCAAGATGGCTATCAGAAGCCATGGGGCTTCTGGACTCTGCCATGAAGGCCCCTTTCCTATGTACTTTATCTTGCACTCATCCTCCAGAACAAACTCCTGCTTCCATTCTGGAAGCTGTTGGATGATGAAATTACCTTCGGACCAATCAGAGCACTCACTGTATGTGGTCTCCTAGAACACACAGGTGCACAGGCACCGGAGGGAAGGCTGGCTGGATGTTGGAGGGATCAGCCTAGACACTGGCTGTTCGATGGATGTGCTAGACACACACAGGCCAGACTCCTGCTCACCTGAGCCTCTTTATTCCTTCCGCTATAAAGACAGTGCAGTTCTGGAAGGACAGACGACTCTAACATCACACAGAATACATGGGCACAGGTAAAGAGACACCTACGTCCAGGAATGGTGGCTGAGGAATTCCAGGAACTAATAAGAGACCATGCTCCTTCAACACCTACCCTGTGGAACACAGAGTGACTGGTCACTGCTGGGACTGCCTCTAGGCAGAACTCCTGCCCCAAGGACCACAGCTGCATTCTGTGGACAACCCAGAAGATATGTTGGCCAATGCACTAAGAGAAGAATGGATGGGTGAGCTGGGTCTGGTCAAGCCTGGACATGCCCATCTTATTCAATCTAGAGCTGAGTCTTGGGCCTGTCTCAAAACTGAGCCAAGCAGAATCCTTTGGGAGATGTATGTAGTTCTTTAAAATGTCTGATAGACAGACACTCCCCAGAGTACTCCATCCTGGAGCCCTGCCCCCTTTCTCAGGCTCAGATCCCTCCACTGCCCTCCTAGCTTCTACTTCATTACTTATCCCCACTTTACCCCCATCCTAGAGCCCCCCCCTTGCTTGGGCTCAAGTCCTTCCACCACCCTTAAAGCTTCTATTTCTCTTCTTATCCCCATTCCCAAGTCCTCTGTGCCCTGCTCCCACAACCAAGGACCACACCAGCCCTCAACAGAGCTGAGTTCAGTCCAAAGCATTCACTAAAAAACCCATGCAAGCTATTCTAATTCACATCAAGGGGGGTATGTGAGGGGATAGGGAGCAGCTGGATACTCAGGTGAGGGTCTTGTGGCCTTCTCCATCACTCTACTGGGGGTATAAATAGCCAACAAACCCAGTTGGAATGATCTTTTGCATGCGGGCACAGCTGAATGCCACAAAATGGCAGGTATTTGGCTTGGAGGCTAGTCCTGGCCAACGAAGGATAAGGAGAATATGCCCAGATAAAAAGAGATAAAACTTTGCCTCTGACTTTAGAATCAGAGAACACTAAATGAGAAGGGAACTTGCAGGTCATTAAATTTGCCTTTCCTATACTAGATGAGAAGATGGAGCTGAGATTTCTCCACACGGATGGCTAACTAGCAAGTGGCCACATGACTGTTGAAGTCCTCCTGCACACAGTTGAGGTCTCTACGCCAACACAAAGCTATGAGTTTTCATCTCAGTGACTCATGAGTCAGGTGACCCAAAGAAAAGGAGTCATGGCATCAGGTCATCTGGAGCTGGGTCTCATTACAAAGTTCCCTAGGCAAGAGGTCTGGGACCCAGATATTCTGTAGAGGGACCTCCAGAAATAGGGGAAAAACTGAATATAGGAGCTATAAAGATGATCCAGTCAAAAAAGTGGCCACCACGCAAACGTGAGGGTCTGAGTTCAATCTTCAGAACCGACATAAAAGTCCAGTCTTGGAGCAAACACATGTAACCCCAATATTAGGAGGTAAAGATGGTTGGATTCCTGGGGTTCACTGGTAAGTCAGTCAGGCCTAACAATAAATTCCAGGAAGATCCTAGCCCCCAAAAAACAAATAAATATGGGGCTGAAGCAATAAATCATCGGTAAAGAGTACTTTCAGTTCTTCTAGAGGATCTGGGTTCAATTTCCAGAACCCATACAGGGCTCAGAATCATGTGTTAACTCCAGTTCCAAAGGATCCAATTTCCTCTTTGGGCAACAGGCACACTCTTGGGTAGCAAAAGAACTGAGACATTGCTGGTATTTTTGAGTGAGGTGTCTCTATGTGGGGAGATCATACATTCCAAAAGGGAGGAAAGAGCATAGTGAGGAAATACTAGGCCAAAGCAAGACCAAAAATCAGAAGGGCCAACTCCAAATTCTAAATCTCTACGTCCAGTGTCAAAGTGCTCCTCAGAACTCCCACTCCTTCCAGCTTTGTTGACTGCAACACACTTTTCTCTCTTGAGTTAGTTCTACTCCCAGCCTGCAGTTTTCCTCAGCATGTATAACTCTGGCATCTCCTACATCTTGGAGTTTCCAAGGTAATCCAGGCTTCTCATTCACAATTTCAAGCAATGACCTATCCTGGCCTGCTCCATAGGGACACCCCTGACACACACCTGGCCTCAGCTGTTTTCCTTAGCCATGGAGGAGGATTCCACAACCCTTTTCTTGCCTCCTTGACTCTAAAGCCAGAACGAGTGGAGTGCCAAATTCTACAGTTGGATGGGGCTGGATCTTGGTCCCCTTGTTCAGTTACCTTGGCATGAGCTCTCTGTTGTTGCTTCCTTCTGTGCTTAAGTTTTTCTTTAATTCCTTTCCACAAGTTGGAACCTTAGCTGAGTGGGGACTTGCCCTGAGGTTATCGCTCCCTTTATTCCATTTAGCATCAGGCTTTTCTTTAAACTGTTTATCTCCTTGAAAATGTCACTTGGGTCAGTTACACTCCTGATGTTTCTTTTCTCCTCAAACTGTACGTTTTGTATTTTTTTTCGTCCGGCTTGCTTCTTCTCATGGTAGGTCTGCATAAGAGCGGTTACTAATAACCACAGGACAGAGTCAATACTGGCTGTCTTGAAACCTCCTCTGCAAACACCATTAATCCAAAAACTCTTCAATTTAGCTTCAGGCAGACTTTTAGGAAAAGAGCAAAAAGCAGCCCCATTCTTTGCCAAAATATCACAAGAATGGTCTTTTGGCCACTTGCTAATAATATTCTCCTCCTCTGAAACTTCTTGAGCTGGGCCCCTGCAGTTCACACTGCCCTCAGCATTACCTTCCATGTTCCTACTAGGATGGACCATTAAGCCCTGCTTAAAGTGTTCAACTACTTTTCTAGTGCAAAGCCCCAAAGTTCCCCATATTCCTCTAACAAAGAGCACGGTGAAGCCTGTCACAGCAATACTTTGCTCCCTTGTCCCAACCTCTGACTTAGCCATTGTTCTTTGCTACAGAGAGACACCATGACCATGGCAACTCTTATAAGAGAAGTCATTTAACTGGGGCCTTGCTTACAGTTTCAAATGCTTACTTAGTCTGTTATCCTCATGGCAGAGAACATGGCAGGAATGTTGCTGGGGAAGTAGTTGATAGCTACATCCTGATCTGCAGGCAGAGATTGAGAAGGGCCTGGCATGGGCTTTTGAAACCTCGAAGCTCACCCTCAGGCATACACTTCCTCCAACAAGGCCACACCTCTTAATCCTTCTAATTCTATTACACAGTTCCATTCCTGGGCTACTAAGCATTCGAATGTGAGCCTATGGGGCCATTCTCATTCAATTCACCACAGTAGGAGTGGCTAACAGAACTCTGACTGTTCTAAGGATATTTAGGATTTACTAGGAGATTCTGGAACTTAGGCAGGGTTCTCACTAGCAAAGATGACACTGGACTGGTGATTCAAGGGTTTAGGAGTTGGTCTTGAGAAAGGGGTAAGGGGTATTCCAGAGAGAACAGAGAGATAAGGCAATGCCCCGAGTCAGGAAATGTGCAGGGCCAGTGCTGGCTTAAGGAATAGCTGTAAATTGCATAGCTGGAGTGTATAAGTGAGCAAGGACCTACCTCCAAGTAGGATGGGAAGGCATACACCTCGGTTTTTGCAGAGCCTCAAAATCTACTACTAGGGCAAGAAGCTGGTGTGATTTATGAAATGCCTCCAGGATGCCCAGTCCTCTCTGTTAGCACTTTACACTCTCAGGACCACTGTCATCTCCATGATCCTGAGACAGAGGTTACTGTGATTTTTCCCTTTATAGAGCAGCTAAATGAAATCCAGGGAGGTTTAGTGACTCATCAGGGAAGCTCAGCAGGTGGCAAGCCATACACAGAACCTGAACACAAGTCAGTCTGCCTGCTGACAAATCTGCACCTAACCTTGAACTCAGTCCGGGACTCTAGTGTGGCTGGGATGTGTGTGTATGGGGTCCTGTCCTTATTTAGAGAGGCCACAATTTTCATCTCCTTCCAGAAAGAGTCTAAAGGTGCCTCACTCGTTACACATCCCTGAAAGGGTAGGGATATCTGATGGGGTGCCTCCTTGCCTGAGCCCCCTACACACTGCTTGATGCCCAGAGTTTATGAGGAGACTTCCACCTGGCCCTACATGAAGCCCCGAGACACAATAGGTGCTCAATACATTTCAGCTACCAATACCATTTACAGGTCGAAGGTAGCCCCTCCTCATTATCTTCACCCAATTCTCATAGCCTGAAGGATTGAGGGGAGGGTCTTATTCCCTCCTGTTGTACAGATAAAACAAGGCATATGAGATTCCCCCACAGGCCACGGGGTTCCTTGCTAGATAGTACACAGGATGGACAAGAGCAGGGGGCCTTCATCCAGCTCCAGCGTTGGAACCTGAAGGTTCAGGGAATCGCAGCAGCAGCAGCAGCAGCAGCAGCAGCAAGAGCTGCTGAACCCGGAAGGTCCTTCCTCCTCCTGCAGACCCTGCCCAGGTGATTTTATTAAGGAAGAGGAAGTAGGATGCGGATGAGAGCAACACTTTGAACTGTCTGTTCCTCTGTGAGGTGGGCGGGCATCATGCATTTTGTATTTGTTACACATAAGCTCTTAGGCCCATTGACTCATCCCCAGTGTGCAGGTGAAAAAGCTGAGGCTTTCCCCAAGAAAGCCGAAGCAACACTGGCCTTGCGCACGACTCCCTGCCAAGAAGCTCCGAAGCCCCGCCAGCCACACAGGCTGCCTTCTGCCACTAGGCAGGCTGTGAGCAGAAGATCATCTTCACGAAGTGCGACCCTCCTCCGCAACACCCACCGGGCGACAAAGGACTGAGTTCTGCTCCAGGGGCCTCCAAAAGCCGAGTTAGAGCAGTGCCGCCACCCAGCCCGGTCCTGGAAGCCCTGCCCCCTCTCCCCACACACCGCGCGGCAACGCGTGACTCAGCGGTTCTCCCCGGAGCGCGGAGCACCGCCCTCAGCATCCACACGCCTGGGTCGCACACCTAGCTTCTGCCTCGCGGGTCCGCGCACCCGTGGGGAATCGCCGCGCCCGCCTCATTTCCGGCAGAGCTAGGCACGGGGGAGACCGGGCCCACGCAGGTTCCTTGGATCAGGAACCCACGTACACAGGCCCCCCGGGTCTCAGTGCCAGGAGCCCTCCCACCCGGGGCAGCCACCTGCTTAAGCCCTAGACACCTCCCTCTGTCAGGTCCGCAGCCCCGGAGCCGAAGGCGCCTACACTGCCCGGGAAGGTCTCTAGCACCAGGGTGCCCGTGGGCCGCTGTGGCCAGATCTAGTTCTCCCACTGCAGCCGATTCACTTCTCCAGCCCCTAGCAACGAACTCCCCACCGTTTCTGCAGCAGGCAGGGCCTGGGGACCCCGGAAGTTACTGTCACATTAGCAAAGGGCACTTATCCTCTGCATCCCACCAGCCTTTGGTGGGGACTGACGCACAGGGCCAACTTAGGGGGTTTTAAACGCAGAGCCTGTTTGGGGTAGCATGCCCCACTTTTTTCCGGAAAACCATGAAGGTCTGGCCCAGCTCCTGTCTCAGTAGCACTACCCAGGAATACAACAGTAACTGGAACGAGCTTCCTTCCCCCTCCCACGCAGGGGATCCGCCTCTGGAGGCCAGGGAGGTGCCAGGGCAGCTGAACCCCGGAGGATCTGGCAATGGAATTTTTCACCCGGGTCCCTCTCCAGGGAATGGACAGTCTAGAAATTTCTGCGGGCTCTGGTCAGGCTGAAAGGGCAAATGAAGGATTTTTTTAAGCCTTTCCACGTCCCGGAGATTTCCACACCAGATTTGCAGCAGGCTTGGGCTTTGTAAATGATAGTCAGGGCCCTATCCAGTGCCACCCGGCGGGGGAAGGACAGCTGTGTTCCCGAGGGCGACACGGAGGAGGGCGCTGGGCAGTGGTTGGAGCCCCCGGGTCCCTCCCTCCCGGCCCGGGGTCGGGGTAGGGTGGGGGTGGGGGGACACGACACACAGCGCGCGGTCCAAACCTTCGGAGGGCATTCGGTGCGACGGCATCCCCACGCCGCGGCCGGCCGGAGGGGGTCTCAGACAACACGTACGTTACCTTCTGTCACATAGCTGTGGTCCCGTAGGAAGCTGTGGTTAATTTTCCGCGTGTCCGTGTCCTCGCCCATTGAAGGCCGCGCCCGGTGCCCTGGGCATGCCCCGCCGCTGCACACCGATGCAATCCGCAGAGGTCGCGCCGGGCGCACGGGCCATGCCGCCGCAGCCTAGCAGGGTCGCGGGCCGCCGGGGCCCGGGAGGGCGGGCATCGCGGCCGAGTGGCCGGGGACAGGCGGGCGCCGCGCTCAAGCGAGCGTGCGGCGGACAGGCGGCGGCCGCAGCGTGGGGCGGGCCGGGGCCGGGGCGCGCATCCCGGCCGCTTGGTTCGCGCTGCGTCCGGGCGCCTGGCGGTGGCGGCGGCGGCGGTAAGGGGACGCGCGCAGCGCTGAGCTCGGCTGCGCCGTGGCGGGGCCGTGTCGCAGGCCCCTCCCTCCGCCGCGCGCCTCTCCGCCCCCGGCCGCGCAACCACCGCGCAGGTGGAGCTGATGCACCGAGCCCCGGCCACAGCGGTCACCTCTGAAGCCTGGGACGTCACCCGAGTAGGTAGAGCACCTTATCTTGAGTGAAGGCCACCTTGGTGGCCAGGTGTTCCAATTAGGGACATGGAGGCTGGAGGAGAGACTTAGGGGGATTGGGAGCCATCGGATGTCGCCGTTCCTTTATTAAGAAGATGTAGGTTGGTCTGACAATTGCAGGGCGGATTGGGGGGCCGCCCTGCCCAGCGCACCTTTGAGGAGCGTAAGGTCAGCACCCCTACAAGGCAGAGATGGATAATTTGGGTAGGGGTGAGTTGCCACCGGTCCTGCCCACCTTTCTACTCACAGGTGAGATGTGACACCTGTATGGGAGCACTCCTAGGAAGGTTGACTGAGCTTAGTCCCTGCTCAGCTAGGGCTTCTGCCCTCTCTCCTTTCCTTCCCTTCTCCCCTCCCTCTCTCACCTTCCTCCCTTCTAGTACCCCTTCCTTCTCCCTTTCCTCTTTTTCCTTCCCCCTTCCTTCCCCTTTCTCCTCCTTTCCCTTCCTTTCAGTACTTATTTCTTTCCTTCCTTTTTCTGTTCCCTTCCCCCTTCTCTACTTCCCCCTTCCCTTCTTTAGTCCTTCAGGTATTTCCAGCATCCTACGTGAGCCAGGCATATGCAGAGCCCTGAGAGTGTGTGTAGGTGTCTCTTTTACCAAGTTGCCACCTCCTTCAACCTCCAACTGACTCCTACCCTGAGGAATCTGGAGTTCTCTGTGCGGGAGGGATGCCAGGGAGGTGGGGCAGGCAGGAGTGTCGATCCTTAGTCTACCTGAGTTCTCAGTGACCCCTCCTGTGACAGGTACAGCAGCTTAGCCTTCCTTGGGAGGCTGGGCACTAGGGTAAGCAGAGAGAGGGCCTGGAGTCTGAGATGTTTGGCACAAGTTGGGGCAAGTGGCTCTGAGGCTGCTCCTCTTTCCATAGCGCTGTTTCCCGTGGCCTATGGGACTCCAAGCACCCTTCTTTCTCCCCAGTGCAGTCCAGAAAGTGTTGAAAGGGAGAGGGTGGGTTGGAGGGACTCTAATTTCCTGCTGGACAACGAAGGCATCCAGAGATAGAACTCTTTTCCACAGAAAGGCCTGAGGACCTGTAAGGTGGAGCAAGAGCCCCCAGAGTGCTGCAGGGTAGTGGGGAAAAGGCTAGACTACCAGAGACCTGGGGCTTGCACTGCTTGCTGAGTGACCAGCCTGAACTGGTGGAGCGGGCCACCACTGCCTTCCTCCTGGCCTGCGTGCAGATTCAGGGCCAAAACATTCAGACAAGTTCACTCCCCACAGGAAAGTAACTAGCAAACACAAGGTCTCTTCCTGACCTGGCATGCTCTCCCCTCTCCAACATGCTCTCTACTTAGATGCCCACTCCGTATCCTTACCTAGCACCCCACTCTGCAGCCTGGCCTCATCTTACCATCATGATGAGCACCCCACCTCACAGTGTCCCATCCCTAACCCCTAGTCTTAAAGGGATCCCCACTCCCCTCTTGTCTGGCCTTCTTGCCTGTCTGTCCAGCTTTATCTGCTTCGATGTCCTGGACCACACAGAAAACGGCCTGCCATGTCCTAATGCCACAGTCATGGCTGAGCCATGCTGAAGATCCCAGATCCCATGGGCTCCAAGCTGGCATCAGTCCCTCTGCGTTTTCAATATGCTGTTTTCTTCAGGGCTCACCTGCACTGCCTCGGTGTTGTGACAATTTTTACCTGGGGGAGGCAGAGGGGTCTAGGCAACATCTCCATCCACATCCCCCCTCCCAAGGCCCCAGTGATAAAATGTTGGAGTCCACCACCTAAGTTCGCCCTGGGAACCATCAATGCATTAGGCTTAGCTATAGAACAATGAATGATGGGTGTAGGTGACCTTAAAGCAGCCATGCTGGAAGTTCTACACCCAGCAGAGATGATGGAGATGCATCATTTAGTCCAAGCGGTGGTGGCTCACACCCTTAATCCCAGCAGTAGGAAGGTGAAGGCAGGAAGTGAAATGGCTGGGCAGAGAGGGGAATATAAGACAGGAGGAGCCAGGAGCTCAGGATTCAGTCTGAGACTTCTAGAGACAGGATACCCAATTAGGTCTGAAGATTTCGTAGAGGTAAGAACTTGTGGCTGTTCTGCTTCTCTGATCTTCAGGCAAACTTTATTCGTTAAAGCACAAACAAAATATCACAGCTTCCCACTTGTATACTCTAGGCCCTCGTTGAGAACCATCCATCCCTAATGCCATCTGTAACTAGAGCAGAATTGCATACAGCCCATTGGGAGGAGCAGCTGGATATGCAGATGAGGGTCCTATAGCCCTCCCAGCCCTCCTCGGGGTGGGATGATGTTTTGGAAACAGGCCCAGATGGACCCCGATGATGGCAAGCTTGGCATGGAGAATAATCCTGGACAACACTCTGGCCCTCAGTTAGAGCCAGACCTCCCCTTCTGGCCTCCTTCCTGACACCTGCACCTCTCAGCCACAGAACCCTCTGCCCCTCTTCTACTGTGCAGGTCCATCACTGCTCCTAGCAAAAGCACGAACCCCTGCATCCTCTCTCCATGGACTTCTGCCTTTCTACATTCACAGCGAATGTTACCTATTCCCTATGTCCCTACTGTGTAGTCATTCCCCACAGTGGCACAGTAGAACATGAATGGCACTGATAAACACCCTGCTTCAATGGTCATGATGATGAAGAGTCAGCTGGTGCTAAGCCAGAGATGCGCCTGCAAGATCCATTGGAGCCTCCCTCTCCTCCACATAAAGAGCAGCCTCCATATGCCCTTGAGCTCCAGCTGTTTCATGGCCGATGCTAGAGGAATCTACACAGATGTCTCCTCTTCCTTGGCCCTCACTCGCTGCCACAACTCTCCCATGGCTCCTTCTAAGAAACTGTCCAATATGTGTTTTCTCTGGGTTCCTTCTGACATTCAGAACATGCATTGGTGGGTGGGGCACAGATGTGTCCCTTATCCTGAGGCCTGAATCTCGAGGCGGGGCCTTTGGGAAGGCTTAGGGTTAATGATATGGATAGCAGCTTTACAGGAAGAGACAGAAAAGCTTGCTCAGTTCCCCAGGTGAGAGATGTGGACTACCTCCAAACCAAGAAGAAAGCCC
The DNA here is from genome assembly GCA_004026605.1 of Ondatra zibethicus. Lineage (NCBI taxonomy): Eukaryota > Metazoa > Chordata > Mammalia > Rodentia > Cricetidae > Ondatra > Ondatra zibethicus. Next base: position 68,081 of record PVIU01009319.1, read on the forward strand.
TGTCTGCAGAATTATGTTGGCCCAAATCTCCACTTTGGACCTGATCTTGGACAGCAACCTCCAGAGCTGGGAGAAAATACATTTCTGCTGCTGAGGGCACCCAGTCGATGGTATCATGTTATAGTTGACAAATGTCTACAAAGGTTACATGTCCTCAGTGGGCAGCCATGAAGTGACTAGACAGACTTGCTGTGTCCTCTCTTCCGTATAATCGACTCCTCTGCCAGGATGGGGATACAGCCTCTCTAGGCCTGCCCCAACCCACTCTGCCCCTGAATGTGAGTGTCCTTCTTAAGTCACCTGTTGAAACCGAGTCAGTATCAGGAAGAGGGTCTTTAAGAAGTGATAAGGTTGCTGCGACTGGAGAGGGAGATTACTGGGTAAGAGCACTGGCTGCTCTTCCGGAGGACCCAGCTTCAATTCCCAGCACCCACATGGCAGCTCACACCTGTCTGTAATTCCAGTTCCAGGGAATCTGAAACCCTCACACCAATGCACAGAAATAAAATTGAAGTATTTAAAAGAAAACTCCCAGGTCAAAATGAGGCAGAGGAGTGCTTCTGACTGTCCTGTTCTCAGCTTAGTTTCTTATACAACCCAGACCCACCTGGCTAGGGATGGCATTGCCCATGATGGTCTGGGCCCTCTTACATCAATTAGCAACAAATAGATAAGGCTAATAGATAAGCCCCATAGCTAAGGCTACAGGCCAATCTGGTCTGCACAATTCTTCATTTGAGGTTCTCTGCTCCCAAGTGTGTGGATTCTGTCAAGTTGACAACTAAGCTGACTCTGACAGGTGCCTTTGTTAAAACACCCCATAGATGACCTCAGGGCCACTTCTGACCACTTTTACTAGTTTGGGGACTTCCTATAAACAGACTTATGGGATCTGACTGTAGTTGGCATTTTCTTTGACTGCCAACCAGCTCCCAAATAAAGACACGGGGACTTATTATGAATGCTTGGCCTTAGCTTAGGCTTGTCCCACTAGCTCTTTTAACTTAATTTAATCTGTTTCTCTTCATCTATGTTTTACCTCAAAGCTTTTTACCTTTCCCTCATTCTGTCTGTCCTGCTTTCCTGCTTCCTGTCTGACTAGCTGGCCCCTGGCATCTCTTTTTCTTTCTGTCTCCTTTTGTCTCTGTTGAGTCTAGATCCCTCTTCTTTCTTACTCTCTCTGCCTGGAAGTCTCACCTATACCTCCTGCCTAACTATTGGCTGTTTAGCTTTTTGTAGAGACCAATCAGGTGCCTTCAGCAGGCAAGGTGAACAAATGCAATGCTCCATTGCACAGTTAAACAAATATTCTGCACCATCTGACCATCTGTCTTGCTGGTTGCTGTGATGTCTTGGAGACTCAGGCTTTTGGATGCATAGTTGTGCTTTGGTTCTTGTTTCTGCTGGGTGGTTTTCCATTACAGAGCCATGCTGCAGTCTGCCCAGCAGGGTGGCTATTGGTTTAAAAGCTGTGTGGTCAAGTCTCCTGTGTCTCCGCACTCGCATAGTTTGTGGGTGTTTTGCTCAGCTATGGATGCTAAGCATTGAGAATTATGTTCCTGCTGCCCAGCCTCCTTCAGAGAGCTGTTGCCATGGCTTGTGGGGTCAGCTACTCACTGTTCCCACTGCTGAGTCCAGCACCCTCTGGCCTGGCCCTCCTACCAATCAGAATTGGTCATCAACTCTACATCACATGCCTCCCCAGCCATCCTTCACTCTCCTCTAGACAGCCTCATAGTCTCCCAGGCTCTCCTTCCTATTTCCTAGACTCTGGGCTCCCAACTTCCAAATGCTAGGTCTAAATTCTGGAGTCTCATAGTGTACACCCCAACTTCACCTCCCTATTTGCCTCATTTCCTTCTCTACTAGACACTGGCAACTTCTGTGATAAGATGGACCCCCTCAAATTCTGCACAATTCACAATCTGGTCACTGCCTACCCTGCTATCTTCCTCCTTCATTCAGAATCTGCAGGCTAAATGACCTCTCCAATGGCAGCCAATGGGCCTCAGGAAGATCTTTTTTTTTTTAATTTTATTTATTTATTTATTTATTTATTTATTTATTTATTATGTGCACAGTGTCCAGCCTCCATGTCTGCAGGCCAGAAGAGGGCACCAGATCTCATTACAGATGGTTGTGAGCCACCATGTGGTTGCTGGGAATTGAACTCAGGCCCTCCGGAAGAGCAGTCAGTACTCTTAACCTCTGAGCCATCTCTCCAGCCCCTCAGGAAGATCTTTAGCTAGGCCTGAATCTCATATCATGCTTCACGCCTCCAGTGGAAGTACACAACCTATCACTTCTTGAGTTAGGCGTGACGATGAGGCATGCTTTGGACCAAGGAATGGGAAGCATTCAGAGTGTCCTCTGACCTGGCACTCCACAGCCTCTGTGTGCTTTACTAGTTTTCTTTTTTATGTTCAGGAATCTTAGGCAAAGTACTCATCTAGGTAAAGCCTCCACTATACACTGAGTGACTGCAGATGCCAAGGCCCCTTATCACATGTGTAAGGTTAGCAAGTACAAACCTATGCAGCATGGAGTCACTAAGTCCTGGAGGCTGTTCATCTCTGCAGCAGGCCTTTACCTGTCCTGACTACTATATTCTTGTACACCAAGTGAAGGCAAAGCATTCCCACATGCTTTCTCCTCCTGTCCTGAAAATGAACCAAGTTGCATGGTGCCAGGAAAAGTAGTTCGAAAGTACCTCTTGGGCATACCACAGACCATCATGAAGAGTTTCAAGGACTAGGAGCATAGTTTAGTGGGAGCTTCCCAAGCAATATGCAAAGTCCTGGGTTTGCTGTCAGCATTGTAAGAAATAAAACAAAAGAATTACCTGCCAGTGTGATCCTAACCATTTTTATCCAAAATTTAGGCTGATGATGGTTCCTTTCATTCAAGACATAAAACCAGGGCTGAGGAGATGGCTCGGGGGTTAAGAGCCCTTGCAGTGAAAGCATGATGACCTGAATTCAACCTCCCAGCACCCACATAAAAATACTAGATGTGGCTATTCCCCAGCCTATAACCCTAGCACTGAAGAGGCCCGGGACAGGAGACTTGCTAGGGCTTCCTGGCTGCCAGGCTGGCTCCTGGTTCAATAACAGAGTTCTGGTTCAAGGGAATAGAGTTCTGATCCAGTGCCTTCTCGGGCCTCTGTGTGTACACAGGCATGCTCACTTGCACATGCGTGTGTATACATACTACATACAAACACCACACTCTCTCACACCCTTATGTACATAGAAAGGAGAGAAAGAGAAACTGAGACTTCTTCATGTCTTCTGGTCATACCCCCATCTTCCCTTCTTCCTAAAGGCAGTGCAGCACTGTTCCCAAGCTAGCCCCTACACTATTATTTCTATCCTTTAACACATGTACACACATTTGAATCATTTTGTGTAATTCTAAAATTGACGTAAACATTATCATACCGACTGCCCCGTGTTGCAAATGCTTTTACCTCCCCCCTCTTCAGAGCATGGTTTCTTTCAACCCTACATAGTTTCCCTGTTGATCTTGAGTGCAGGAAGGAAGCAGTCGATGGTGTGTGTGCCACACTTGTTCTGAGAACCTTCTTGACAGATCTGGCTGTGTGCACCCTGACTGAGTCCGTATTCAGTCGTGTCATGGGGCTGGCAGGAAATCAGCCACCATGAACAACTTCCATCCCAGGAGCTGGCAAAAGCTACAAGTTTAAGTTTTTCTCTCCAGACAGAAGGTTAAGTGTTTATCTGTGGCCACAGTAGGCTCTCATTTCTCCAGCCCTGCTTTCACTCACCCTGACGGACATTTAGCTTGTCTCCAAGCTCTCAGGGCTGCAAGCAGCCTGCAGTACCAGCCTCTCACACAGGTCCCCACACCCAAAGGTAAAGGCTTTTGGGGATGTGGAGGGGGCTCTGGTGACAGTGAAGTACGTATTTAACATTTGCTCCTTGCCACACTGAGAAATAATGTCCTCCTGCTGCAGGGCATGAGTCCCTGCCACAAGAACTCATGGAAAATGCTAACCTTCATGCAGTGAAATTTATCAGTGTTGTCATTTGGATATGTCACCTTCTGTCTCCAGTTGGGTCCATACTCTCCATACCCTGGACTGTGAGGGAGGTCTGCAGAGTGTATTCTGTCCATGTTCCAGGTGAAGACATGTATTGGAGGGTTCCATCTCAAACACTACCTACATCCCATGTCAAGAACCTAATTCCAGATCATCCATTGAACAATACATCCCTTCCCACTTACCTATGACATCACTTATCTTCTGCACCAGGTCCCTGTACAGATATGGGTCTACTTCTAGACTCTGTTCTGTTCCAGTAACCTTTTTTGTTTTTGTTTTTGTTTTTCGAGACAGGGTTTCTCTGTAGCTTTAGAGACTGTCCTGGAACTAGCTCTTGTAGACCAGGCTGGCCTCGAACTCACAAAGATCTGCCTGCCTCTGCCTCCCGAGTGCTGGGATTAAAGGTGTGTGCCACCACCGCCCGGCCCAGTAATCTTTTTTATCTGATTCATATGGTGGTACCACCCTGCTTAGGTAGTATAGATTCATAGTAGTCGATATTTGATAGACCACAAGGCTGAAGCTTGGCTTTTCTTCAGAATTGTCTAAACTACTCCTGAGCTTTTTACTATCTACATAGATTTCTAACCATTCAGATTCCATTATAAGTGCTTTTGAGGAGCTGGAAAGATGGCTCCGCAGTTACAAGCACACACTGCTCTTGCAGAGGACCCAAGTTCATTCAGTTCCCACACAAATATCATGTGGTTCACAATTGCCTATTACTCCAGCTTCAGAAGATCTGATGCCCTCTACTGGCCTCTGCAGGTACTTCTTTCATATCCACATAACCCACACACAGACGCACACATTCACATAATTAAAAATAAACTAAATCTTTTTTAAAAATAATAAAATAAAAAATTTTCTGCTATTTTCATTGAAATCAGAATGAATTTATTATTAGCCAAGAGGAAATGACTGTCCTGGTGAATCACCTATCCCATGGACTATGGCTTTTGTGTCTTGACTGACATATCCCCATAAGTCTCCACTAGGTGGCACTGTTTTGGAAGGTTGTGACACCTTTATAAAGTGGAGCCCCACTGAAGGAAGTGGGTCCCTGGAGGTGGGTCTTGAGGTTTTGTAGCCCAGCCCCTTCCTGTTTGTTCTCTGCTTTCCATCTTAGATGCAATGCAGCCAGCCACCCCACATTCTCAGTGCCGTGCCTTATCTGCCATGAAGACTGTACCCTCAAACTGTGAAGTGTTGCTCATCAAGAATTTGGCCACAGAAAAGGATCCAGTGCAATGGTCTGTCTGTAGATTCATTAGATTTTCTTTCATACCCATCAATTAAATATTATTTTTTTATAACAAAAACAGCACTCATGGGACTGGAAAAGATGTCTCAGAAGTTAAGAGTACTTGCTATTCTTGTAGAGGACCCAGGTTTCATTCCCAGCACCACGCAGTGGATTCAACACCCTCTTCTGACTTCTAAGGGCGCTGCGCACACACGGTATGCAGGTAAACACCTATACATATAAAAATAAATCTTTTTTATCAAGCACTTAGTTGGATATATTATGTGTCAGCTACTGTTTTAAAGACTTTACATCTAACTTAATCTCCCCAACTCTCCTGTGAGATAAATATTGTTATGATTTCCCTCTACATATGAGGAAACTGGGGTACAGAGTGATTGGACAATTCATGGAAACCAGAAAGTAGCAGTGACCTGGAGCCAGGTGGTCTGAGATGGGGGACTCTTCTCTGACCTGCTGAACTGCTCCCCGCCACCTCTACAGAAAGCTGGGACATGGGATCTTAGCGTTTGTGATAAGTCTCCGTGGGACTGTTGCCACTGTATGGAGGTTCCCCTTCTTACTTGTTCAGATTGGCACCACTGTCCAGTAGGAACGCTGCTCGATTCTGTTGCGCAGTGCCAACATCTATATTGAGTTGCCGTATAATGCCAACGGCCTGAGAGCGATTCTCAGGCTCCGCCTCCCATTTGCCCCCCTTCTCTTTTTTTATGGTTGGTTCATTGATTTGGTTTGAGACAGGATCTCCTGGAGCCCAAGCTGGCCTTGAACTCCCTGGTTTTCTGAGAGTCCGGTTACTGGATTTTTCTGTATCTGGGATCATGTGCCTTTTACCTTTGACCCATGGTGAGAGTGAGTCACAGAGAAACTTTGCCTTCAACCAGCCTCACAGTCATAGAGGACCCTAAGGGGTCAAAACAGAAATAAATAGATGCATGTCCAGATTCTTTTTGATATAATTTTTGAATTTTGCATCTAGGTGTAGAAGTTATACTTGTTAGGGAGTCTCTTTTCCCGTGTTTTTCTAACAGGTCAGTCTTCAGGAAATCAGCTGAAGAACTTTCTTTGCACACTTTTAGGTACTGTGCAACAAAGGCCATTTTCCAAATTGTTCCCATGATGTACAATTTACACTGTCGGTCATCAGGGCTAGAGACTCCAGATTCCCTGCGTCTTTGCCAACATCCAATGTTCCAGGCTCTCGCTGTTGGTCATTGCAACGGGGTCAGGGGAACAGTTCACTGCGGCTTTAGTACCTTGCTCTGTGTCTAAAACAGTCACCCTTTCTCCTGTTTGTCATTTGGCATAGTATCAGTTCTGGCATTTTGACCATTTGCGAATTAATTCATTGTTTTCTTATTTTTGACTTTTGAAAGATTTTTTTCCCCATAGTTTAAATGCACCTCACTGACAGATACAAGCTTTGCAAAGATTTTTCTCCCAGTCCAGCATGTACTTACCTTTTGTTTACTCATTATGGCTTCCAAAGATGAGGCATTTTTCATTTTTAGGAAGCCCAAGTTCTTAGGGTTTTTCTTCTTATTTGAATCCTGCTTCAAACACCCAACCTAAGAAACATTTGGATAACTCAAGGTCACAAAATCAGGAAGGTGTGTACCCTACAGCAGAAACTGGCAAACTGTTGACAGCTGTTTATTCTGAGCTGTAGAGTGTCAGAGGAATGCAGCTGTCCCCATCCATTTATGCATTCCCTGCAGCCTCTTTCGCAGCACTGTGACAGACGGCTAGAGATTCACCAGTGACCACAAGACCCACAATACTCCTCTCCTTTAAGAAAAAGGTCCTGATGAGAACATTCATAGACTTATGGTTTGCATTAACATCTATGATTCACTTTTATTTCATTTTTTATATGGTACACAGTATTATTGAAGCTCTTCTATATTATCTGCAATCTGTATCATGAACAATAAAAACCCAGAGACAGAAATTGAGGTTCAACCTGATTGTCAGAAAAGCAAAAAAGCCAGCCACTGGCTCTTACCTCTACCTCAGTCCAAATTGGTGATCCTGCCTCCAGGAATCTGAGAATGAGACTGTGTCTGTGAGCTGTTTCCTTCCATCTTGTATTCCTCTCTAGGGCTGGAATCAAAGGCATGTACCAGCCCGTTACTTTTTTTATTATTGATATTTATTGAGCTCTACATCTTTCTCTGCTCCCCTCCCTGTCTCTCCCCTCCCCCCTTCAACCCTCCCCCAAGGTCCCCATGCTCCCAATTTACTCAGGAGATTTTGTCTTTTTATACTTTCTATTTCCCATGTAGATTATATATGTAAGTCTCTCTTAGTGTCCACATTGTTGTCTAAGTTCTCTGGGATTGTGGTTTGTAGAATGGCTTTCTTTGCTTTATGTTTAAAAACCACCTATGAGTGAGTACATGTGATAATTGTCTTTCTGGGTCTGGGTTACCTCACCCAAAATAATGTTTTCTAGCTCCATCCATTTTCCTGCAAAATTCAAGCTGTCGTTATTTTTTCTGCTGTGTAGTACTCCATTGTGTAAATGTACCACATTTTCCTTATCCATTCTTCAGTTGAGGGGCATTTAGGTTGTTTCCAGTTTCTGGCTATGACAAACAAAGCTGCTATGAACATAGTTGAGCACGTGTCCTTGTGGCACAATTGAGCATCCTTTGGATATATACCCAAAAGTGGTATTACTGGGTCTTGAGGAAGGTTGTTTCCTAATTTTCTGAGAAATCGCCACACTGATATCCAACGGGGTTGTACAGCTTGCATTCCCACCAGCAATGCAGAAGTGTTCCCTTTTCCCCACAACCTCTCCAGCATAAGTTGTCATCAGTGTTTTTGATCTTGGCCATTCTTACAGGTGTAAGATGGAATCTCAGAGTTGTTTTGATTTGTATTTCTCTGATGACTAAGGATGTTGAACATTTCCTTAAATGTCTTTCAGCCATTTTAGAATCCTCTGTTGAGAGTTCTCTGTTTAGGTCTCTACTCCATTTTTTTTTTTACTGGATTATGTGATCTTTGATGTCCAATTTCTTGAGTTCTTTGTATATTTTGGAGATCAGACCTCTGTCTGATGTGGGGTTAGTGAAGATCTTTTCCCATTCTGTAGGCTGTCGTTTTGTTGTTGACCATGTCCTTTGCTTTACAGAAGCTTTTCAGTTTCAGGAGGTCCCATTTATTAATTGTTTCTCTCAGTGTCTGTGCTGCTGGGGTTCTATTTAGGAAGTGGTTCCCTGTGCCAGTGCGTTCAAGCGTACTTCCCACTTTCTCTTCTATAAGGTTCAGTGTGGCTGGCTTTATGTTGAGGTCTTTGATCCATTTGGACTTGAGTTTTATGCATGGTGATAGATACGGGTCTATTTTCATTTTTCTACATGTTGATATCCAGTTATGCCAGCACCACTTGTTAAATATGCTTTTTTCCATTAGATATTTTTTGCTTCTTTATCAAATATCAGTGTTCGAAGATGTGTGGATTGATAGCTGGGTCTTCTGTTTGGTTCCATTGGTCCTCCTGTCTGTTCTTATACCAGTACCAGGCTGTTTTCAGTACTGTAGCTCTGTAGTAGAGTTTGAAGTCAGGGATTGTGATACCTCCAGAAGTTCTTTTATTGCCCAGGATTGTTTTGGCTATCCTGGGTTTTTTGCTTTTCCAAATGAAGTTGAGTACCGTTCTTTTAAGGTCTTTGAAGAATTTTGCTGGGATTTTGATGGGCATTATGTTGAA
>PVIU01009320.1:0-77072 GCA_004026605.1 Ondatra zibethicus
GTCTGAGTAGAAGCAGTAGGAGTTGGGTCTAGTGGCTTTAGATTTTTTTCTATTTTTCCATGATGCCTCTTCTCTTGTATAGCACTGTACATTGCCAAGTCAGGCTTGGCAATTTTTCCTTTATTCTTTTGGTGGAATGAAAACAGGAAAAAAATCATTTCCTGTTGGTTTGGCTCTGAAAACATGAACAGTCCTGGTAGAAACCTGCTGTAGTTCTGGGAATCCTGGGCACCAAGGAACTTACTGAACATCTTTGCCATGCCTTGTGGCTACTGATTGGATTTGGTAGGAGGAAGGCAGTGAAGAAGAACTCGATGGAAGTAAGTTTGGCTATTGGTTGCTTCACATATCTTGGTAATATGAAACTGAGTGCTTCTTTGGTACCAAGAAGTGTGTTATGTTTCTTACAGTTTGTTTTTTAGATTTGCCTTTCTGCTTGTTTGGACACAATGGTAATCCTAGAATGCCTTATTAGAATGAAAATAAATAGTGATCATTATAATATAGTAAAAGAAAAAATTACCTCCTTGGTACCAAAAAGTTCATATGTAGCCTCCCTAGAAGTATATTTCTCCTGTTCACCTGAGTATAACAATTTAGCTTTGTAATGTTTAGAAGCAAGTTATGAGCAAGACATTCTCAGAAATAAAATCCAAAATGACAGGACATTAGCTTTGAAAAGGAACTGATGCTTGATTGACCAATGGGAGTAGTCTAGCCTGAGGTTAGTAGACATAGATGATCCAGCTGTGGTCACCTGATCTTTCAGAGAAAACTAAGAGTTGATTTCCAATTTTAGTATTTGGTTGCCTAAAAACCCCAACACATCCAGATATGGGGAAGATACTAACATCAATAATTTAATGTAAAAAGTCAACAGGTTGACCAGATGTCTATACTACTGTCTGGGCTTGTTAGTCCTTGAGGCTCTTCTACAAAACAAGATAATACAAATGAATCCATTTAATGTGAAGATATCCCAAAAAAAATCCTTTTGAAGAAATACAGTAAAGTCAAATGATTCAATCCCTTACCACAAGTTCCATCATGTTATGCTTATCTGTGTTTTTCCTTCTGGCAAGAGTCACCATATCTCCAAACACAGCCTTTTCTCCTGGGAGAGCTAGTTGAAGTGGTGGGATATGTTAACTGGTAGAAAGTACTTGTGAGGTCAATGTCTTAGAGCTATGTGGCGCAGATGATAGGATCATCTGATACCGGGGTAACATCTTCAAGCAGATAGCTGGAGAGATGGGCACAGGACCCAGGGCTCTACAGGAAATGTCTTTGAGAGTCTCAGTACATAAATACAAATCCAGCACATGGAACAGAGATTCATCAGCTGGCACAGACAGACTAAGTCACAGATTTTTACCATGCAACACACATATAATAGTCAAAGAATGATAATGTTAAAAGAAAATAGCAAATTTATAGAAAGACAATATCTTAATTTGTAACAAACTACAAAAGTTTCTGTATTGAAGTGTCATTAGTTCAGAATTTCATTTAGTGGTTCTAGTTGGCTTGTCTCCAAAACAATTCCCCAAATTTTAGCTCTTCATCAGTGACAGCTCTGGGCTTTGGTGTCTTTGTCTCAAAAGTAAGATTGATATTGCTCCTTTATGATGGGAGCATGGTAAGGTGAAAGAGAATGTCTCAGGTCTATAATGAATACAAACTAAATATTATTCTACACATGAATACCAACTAAACATTATCCTACATGCTTTCTGTCCCCACATTCGTTTGCATGACATAGTAGGGAGAATTTTTCCTGGACATAAAAATAAGTAATAATAACACAAGCTAACATCTGCATGCTACCTCGAGGCAAGGCATTATTCTAGCCACTTTGAATGATTCCTAATCCATTTGAACCACCTTGAGTCAGGTACTGTTAAGACTGTCATATTGCAACCTAGAAAACTGAAGTCCAGCCTGCTAGACAATGGAGCCAGGACTAGAACCTAAGTGGTGACTACCAGATCATTACCTCAGGGCTGTGTTGGAGACAACACATTAGCACAGTGTTGTTACTCACTGACTGGCAATAATCAATACATATCACTCCACAAATGATGAGAGTACAACTACTTAATACGTGACTAGCTGAATATTTATTTATAGTTTGTCACTATAAAATACTGCGTCAATTAACCCCTAGAATTGCTATATCTGCAGTCCTTTTGGCTGTAGAAGAGCACTAACTTTGCAAAGAAGTGATCAAAGCATATATGCTAGCCATGGGAATTCAACTACTTGTTCCTGGTAAAGATATGAAAATACCATGAGAGTATTACACATGCTAATTTTGCTTATATCTATTTATATACTATTTAGACATTATAAATTCATATATGTATTGACTTACAGAGTTATAAACATAAAACCGGGTGCATGGGACTTTGGGGGACTGTTGGTGGGTATTTTCAGAAGAAATTAATTTTAGCCTTTGTATTATGGCCCAATTTCTGTAGAAAGTGAGAATCTCCTTGATGTATTATATGTCTGTTATGAATAGGAGAGTGGCAAGAGCCAAGGATAACCTCTTCCCATTGTTTGTAGAGAGTATTTACTTAATTCTCACTGTGTGCCAGGAACCATGTTAAGCACTGAGCATGGATAATCTCATTTAATACTCACAAAACACCTGTAATATAGCTACATTGAAAAATCATCCTTTCTTTTTACAGATTAGCAGAGAGAAGCATGAAGTTATTATTGTGTAGATTATTGGAGATTGCACCTCCAGTAAGTGGCATAGTTGAGATTCAGGTGGTGCAGAGTCCTAGGAAGTGAGCTTCCATCCACACTCCCAGCCCCTACTCTACTTTTTAAAACAACACAGGGGTGGTTTCTCTAAAATTAGAGTCTAGAAGGAGACATGGGTTGACTCGCCAGGTCTCAACCCCCTTCAGTGTATTAGCAAAAGCTACAATACTCTATATGAAGAATGTGTGTCAATATAATGAAAGGAACCATTCGTGAAAAGTCTTTTATTCTACAGGCATGTACTTTATCTTTAATTTTTATCAGATTGCTCTAATCTGGGTAATTATTAGCACTGTTTTATAGGGAAGAAAATGGAGACTTATAAGGTTAGGTAACTTGCCCAGGATTACATAGATGCTATACAGAAGGGAGGCAAAACCAGAGCCTAGAGTTCATCCTCATTGTATTACACAACCCTCTGACTGTGGGGAGGACCCAACTCTCTGCAAGAAGATGTACTTCCAGCAGCCTTAGTGATCCAGGGAACACAAGAGGCTTTGACTTTATCAAGTTAACAGATCAATGTTAATCTAATCTCCATCTGTCTGTCTCCTGGTCTGTCAGTTAGTTGTAGCCATAGATGGGAGTGGAGGCAGAGGGGGGCTTATGAAGATCATCATAAAATTCATAAATTGCTTTGGTCTTCCTAAAATAAAAGGCACAAGGTGAACTGGCTGATTATGGCCTTGGCCCTAGTTCAAGTCATCAATTTGCTCAAAACCCTAGAAGTTACTACGCTAGCTTCTTTTATGCTGTCCTACCAGGTTGGCTTGTTTTCTTCTCAAAAGAACCATGAATCAGGGCTGGGAATGCACTTCAGTTGTAAAGTGCTACCCACTATGTTCAAAGCTCTGGGCTTGATCACTAACACTACAAAAAACAAAGCAAAACTACCATGGACAGACAGAGAAATGGGAAGTTCTTCTTCCATTATCAACAGAAGGTTCTGACTCGTTACAAAAGCCGGAACACAAAGTCCCCACTTTTTCATTACCCATTTCTTCTGTTCATCAATAAGTATTTTACCTATAGGTTACCCGTATCTTTCCATTGAGTACTACCCTATCGCAAAAGACCCCATTGTGTCTTGCCTGGAGGTTGACTTGTCTTATAGTTTGGCTTTTAGAATTTTAGAACCCTTCAGTTTGTAGGAATGCTAAGAGGGTTGGTCATCCCATGGCCTAGTGTTTCCTTAGCAACATCCTAACACTTCTTAAAGCTCTTTTCTTTGCTATCCTTATTTTTAACCTACTCTACAGATTTTTTTTTTAATTTTAAATGTGTTATTTCCTATCCTTAAAATCCTGCCCCAGGATGGAAATTCAAACTGAATGGCTTCCAGATCCTGCATGCTGTGGCTCTTTGCTGTGTTTCTGATCTCTCTACTCACTTGCTACTCCTCCAGTATGCTGTCAGTGTCTGGCTTTTCCCTCCACAGTAACTTTGCCCTGACTCCTCCCCTTTGCCTGGGATGACCTTTCACTACCTCTTCACACGTAGACACTAGAGACCATGCAGATGGATGATTCTTTAATGTCCACCTCTAAGAATGGAAGCTCATTGCCTCCTTGGTGGTCATTTATTCACTAGTGCCCAACATAGGAGCGGACACCCAATAAAGCCCATGAAATAGTTCATGGCTAAAGGAATCAATGACAGTGTGAAAGAAGTGTGCATGAATGAATATAGACTTGCTAATGAAATTGCTGTTCTAGTTCCATGATCTGAAAAGGTGAGTTTCTAGGATTTAAGAAGCAAGGCCCACAGGGTTGGATGCACTGCAGAGTTCAGAGTATAAAGAGCTTCATAGGCCATGCCAATGAGTTGGGAATTTTTTCCAGACAATAGGAACCTACGAGAGATTTTGACTTAGTGGGTGACATAAGTCTATTTACAGTCTGGAAAGGTAAGGTTGGAAAGATAGGTAGGGGCCCACTTGGCAAATGGGACATTTAACCCTGGGCAGAGGCAGGAATTAGGGTGTGTGTTTGCAATGTGTCTTGTAGAGCCAGCAGGGTATTATTGCTCCCTTGCTCAACTTTTTTGAAACAATCGACCAATTATGAATCAAAGGCCTGCATTGCTGCTCATAACTAATTGTTTTTAAAATGTGTTTAATCACAAGCTAGAGATTATATGAAGGCCTTAATTGATGTCAGGATTTGCTTCACATGGGAGTAAGTCAGCAGTGCCATTTGTCCAGAGCTGAGGTTTATGGCCTATATCACTAGACTCACACTAGGAGAGGCACACTTCTACCCACTCTGGACATTTATGACCAGAGTTCATGACATCAAAGGAACTTGAGAAAGTGGCTGCAAGGAGTGAACAAGTGTTAAGTACAGTAAATATGGAAGAATTGGAATGCTACCATAGAAATAACACTGGGATAGAGATAAAGCCTACCTAGGTCAGGGCACCAGAGTTAGGATCAAATAGCTCCAGGTTCTCAGAAAGACAGCTATGCAATCTTGAACTGGTGGCACAAATTCTCTGAAGCTTATTGTCCTTATCTGCAAAATGAACAGGTTGTTCTGTCATCTGGTTACACAGCATCTCCTTCTTCGTGCTTTAATTTGTAGAACAAGTTAGCAGTCTTTTCATTTTTCAAGTCTGAATTCCTTCATACTGCAGAACATGTCTTTAACATACTAGGTAACTAACAGTTATCCCCTGGAGTCTAGTTCAGAGTTCTAGAAGTCTATAGTTATACTAGTACTACCCAAATTGAGAAGTAGAAATCCTATAGGGTTTCAGAAGTTTGTAAACTCCAACACACCTGTTGGCATGGTTTCCACCTGAGCTATGGAGTCTTCTTCAAAAACACATAAGGTGTAGAGCTGCTTTTTCAATCAGGCTGGGCTGAGAGTTCCCTTCTGGGACTCTGCCACATGATCTGTTGTCTTTGTTGCCACACAAACCACTTTATACTGGACATTGATGTATCTGTCTGTCATGCTAGGTTGTAGCTTCAGTGAGAAGAGCTTGGCTTGGCATGTTACAAGCATCCAACACAGAGAGTTTGGATGACTCCTACCTAACCTGATGCTTGACATTAGCTTGCTGAGCTCCAAGCCTATAGGATAACTGATTTCAGAGACAGAAATGTTCAAGAGAACACTCAAGGAGGGACTTAGTCCTTCTTCCTTTCTTCTCTTTGCTGAGTGTCATATGTTATTTGTTCCAGTGTAATTTCAAAACCCATATAGTATCCTTATACATAATCCATCTCTTCTCCATTTAAAACCTTTCTTAAAGGCATTGCTACTGAAATACATTGTTTTCAAATTATATCTTTAAAAACAGCAGCCCGCATCCCATCCCAGTAGTCACTAAGATGCTTGAAGTCCATCTCTGCAATGTCTTTTATCTGATGTGGCTTTTCTCTTCCCACTGTCCTGGCCCAGGCCTATCGCCTGTGATTAATACTTTATACTATGGAAAACTTCAAATGTACATAAAATAAAAAAAATAGTAAAATGAACCTCCATGTCACTAAGCTTCTAGAATTACCAATATCATAATATACTTCATCCCTTGTGAAAGTCCAGCAAGTTTTTTCATATACCATCAATTCAATTTTTAATGCTATTGAATTTTTAATGCTATTTAATATTGAAATGCTTATTCATTTTTCTACTTATGAAAATTTATTTGGGTTTGATTACATATGCAGCTCCTCCTCTTTAGGACTTTATCTGATTTCTATTTGATAAAGCCTAGAAGCAGAATCATATCATGGAATGAGCTTGTGTCTGGGTTGATGCATAATCTTCTAATCTTCTTTTCCTTCCATCCGGTATCAGCCTCCAAAGTCTGAGGACCTACCAAGTTGTTCATGAAAAGAAAAATACTGTTCAAATAAAAAAAAATCTGTCTTAGAAGCTCCAGTGATCTCCCGTTGTCTGTGAAATGAAATCAAGCCTGCCTGATTTGACATCCTTGATCACCTACCATTTAACATCAATGTTAATTGCCTGTGTTAGTATCCTAACTCTCTCTGTATGTCCTGGGAGCTGGTCACTCAGCCTCCTTGACCTTAAGACCTCTGTCTATATAGCACCATCTTACTTGATTCTATGGCAGTACATGGGTCCTGTGGTCCTCATTGTGAGCTCAAGGTCAGGAAGTGCTGGGATGGTATGCATCTCGCATCTCTAAATAAGGACACAGGAGAAGACCTGGGAAGTCTCTTGCTTCCATTCCAGCCTTCCAGAAAGAAGGAGACTAAACCATTTCTCTGGATGCTGAATTTCTTCCAATTTTGTGAATTTTACCAAAGTCACTGGGTTCAGAAATCCCACACGGTTTATGCCATGGACAGCCTCTGATGGGAGTATGAGTGGGACATTGTGAAGAGCAAAGGCACAGATGGCTTGTTCCAAGTCCTAGCTTCCTTCTATCATTTGCTGTGTACTTTTGGAACAGCTCAACCCTAGATCTTTATTGCCTCTTTTAGACACTAGGGAAACAGATGACCTGTGATTTAATCACTGAAGTCAAAAGCAAAATTGCCCATGAGCTTGAATTTCACAAAACATTAAACTTGATCTTTTCTTCTCCGTCTTTCCTTCCTTCCTTTGGGAGGTCTGGATCCTCCCTTTTTTGAGGATAGGTGGACTCAGTGTGCCTCAGAGTGATTGAAAGATTGCTTCTTTTCCCTAAACCTTCAAAGCCAGCAGCCAAAATAGGATTTGAACCAGTCAGCCAGCCCTCACCTAGTGTTAGGAAGAGTTGGTCTAGAGCAACGGGTTTGCCTAAATACATCAATTTGCCTAAGGTTGGTATTCCCTACAGGTTCTAGAATACCTACCAACTGTGTCCTAGAATCGAGATATGTTTTTCTACAGAGGAATTATAATTTCTGGCCACAGCTTAAAGAGACTTCATTAGTTCTTTGGCTCTACTTGCTCACCTGTAAAATATGAGTGATAAAATATCTACCTCATAGGCTTTAAGAAAACAAATAAAACAATGAATTACAGACTAATACCTGGTGTGCTGGAAGAACTCAATGAGTATTAGATATGTCATTCCTATGAATACTTTTGTTTGCATTCTGGGGGAGTCTGCTGAGATGTGAATTCCACACTGTGCTGTATAAATATTTTAATATCCTCATCCTAAAAAACATGATCAAAATGAAGTTGTGAGTCTATATATGTGTAGCCTTTGTCCTCTGTTTTCCTAGAAATGGATTTTTTTTAAGGTACAAAGCTCATCTATTTCAGTCTCCCAGTCTGAAAGTTCCACCCATGCAGATCTCTACAGGTGACAGCAGACATGGGCAGGGAGCATCTCCTAACCATGCTGGGAAGAAGGGATTGAACCAGCAAAGTCTTGGGACGCTGAAGCCTGACGCTGCTGCGAGCGCCCTTCATGACAAGTGAAGAAGAACACTGAGAAGCCAAGAAGGCTACAAACAAAAGCGGGGATTGTTCAAGAAATGGACCCTTTTCAGAAGCCCTCAAAGCCATCCTTTCACAAAGCCTGGCAAGTTTACAGTATCGAGCCTGGGTAGGAGCCAAGCATGGCTTTAATTTATTATTGCCAAATTGTTTGTTGTCTTTATTTGCCAAGACTTACTAATTGAACTTTTGTTGGTCTGGCTGCCCCTCCAGAGAATCAGCCTTTGTCATCTGCTCTCCAAGTCTTTCTGTAAGATGTGCCAAAAAAATGACCCTGGTAGTAGCTAATTTCCCTTCCTGGTTCTGCTTCTCCTCTTTTTATTTTCAAGCATGTTATTGTTTTTATATTTTATTTTTTCCCAGTTCCTCCCCCAGTAAGCATTTAGTCTCAGTTAGAATGAAGTTCATTGACCCAATAAGAAGATTCTTGTTGTACGGCAGAAAAGCCTTCCAAAAGAACTGTACGGAGGCTCATTGCCTCGTCCTTCCCGTCATGCTCCAGTGACAGAGAGCCACCCTCAGCTTCTGCTGTGTCGAGAAGGGAAGTGCTAGAGAAGCAGTTCAAACTGTGATCCAAGAAAACCAGCATCAGAATTTGTTAACAATGCACCTTCTTCGGCTGTGCTCCGGGGCTACCAAAGCAGCGATGCATTTCAACAAGGCTTCTGGGTGGTTCTAATGAACACCAAAGTTCTGTGTCACTGTTTTTCAATCTTGGCTCAGTTTGTACATTGGAATGGATGAGTCTTTGTGGCAGGGTAGCTCTGTACACTGTGTGACATTCAGCAGCATCTGTGATGTGTATCCCTAGATGCCAGTAGCTTTCCTTCCATATCCCAATGTGATAACCAAATATGTCCCCAGTCATCATCAAATGTCTCGGGTTATAAGAAAAAGTCACCCCTTGGTGAATGAATGGGCCAAGTACGTGTAATTCCTCTATGCTCTGGATTTTTGACTAAGCCATATTGACAAATAACTACCAGATCCTCCAAGTGAATCCTTAGCCAGTGATAATGAAGAGTACGGGGAAATGAATCCATAAGGCAGCTTCCTACAAACACATGGAGTTTTTGATCACGATAAATCTCTGTTTTGAACCCAGCCTCAGGCAGCACACATTGCTTTGGATTTAAGAGCTAGTTTGTTTGTTAGATTACTTGATATATCCAACTCAAAACAAAAAACATAGAACTTGGCCTCCTTCCATCGTTTTATTTGCCTGCTATCTCCAGGGAAGAGACGGGGGCACTGGGTTCATGGTGGGTGCTAGTAACATGCCGAGATGGGAAAACTGCACCTGCTAACTCGACCTCTCACCCCAAGCATGGAACGTTTCCCTGGGTGTTTCCTCTGTGGAACATTCCTACATTCTTGTTACTCTTGAATTTGTAGGGTACCCAAGCCAGGCCATCAGCTATCAGACATCATTACCCTTGCTGTATTTTGACCATTGCATCCTCTTCAGAAAGCTAAAATGTGCAAAGATCAACTTGGATGAACTCAACCAAGTCTACAGGCAACTGGACATATAAACACTAATGCAAAGACACGGTTCATTTAATCATTGGGTAGGACTTTAGTGAGCACCTTCTTTGTACCAGCACCGTGCTGGAGCTGAAGAATACGAAGGGACCAGACAGCCTCTGCCTGGGAGAGCTTATCATCAGACAAAGGTGGAAGCCATTTCCAATGGGATAAAAGGCCCCATAGAAGAGAGCACCCCCAGCACTGTTAGACTATGCTTCACCATCAAAACCTCTGTGCTTGCCGTGTCAGAAGGACTTAGTATTTGTTGAGTGACTCCTACAAGGAGAAAAAAATAAATTCTAGCCAGTGTCAGTGTTGCTCTGATCTTAAAGGACAAAGCAGGAGGGAAGAGTGGAAAAGCTACTGCCGGCAGAAAGTAGGTGCAAGGACAGTGAGTTGAAAACACAAGCAAGGTGGAAGACTTGCTAGAAGGAATGTTTGCCCGCGTATCTGTTTCTGTATTAAAAATATACCCCCCAAGTAGTGGGGTTTTATTATGATTTTGTGCTTAAGGAACATGGAAGGGCTTGGCTGGGTTGGTTCATCTCTCATTCATTTGGTGTCAACTGGTATGGCTGGAACTGAACATCCAGTTTCAAGATGGCTTATTCATCTATAACTCTGATGCCTTGGTATTCATCAGCTTCTCTTCCTTACCAGGACTTGCTCTCTAGGGCTTTTCCACATGACTTAAATTTTCTATACTATGGCAATCTCTGTATAATTGAAGTTCTTATTTGGCAACCAGGAGCCCCAGAGCAAATATTTCAAAGAGAATATTCCAAAAGGCCCAGGCAGAAGTCAGCAATCTTCTTACACTCTAGGGTGGGAAAATTTTGAACATACTTCTTCTGAATCTTAATAATAAAACAGGAACCACAGATAATCCAGATCTGGGAAGACAGGAGAAATAACCTCTTCCCTTACTAGAAGAATGGTTTCCAAATACAAGGAGGGAGGGAACTTACTGACATCTGCCTTGGTCAAGTGGGTTCCAAGAGTTGAGAAAGTAAAATCAAGACTGAAGAACTTGGGGAAGCAGGCAAAATTCCCTGGATTCTGAGAGAAGGTAGGGGAGAGAGCAATGGGTTATTTAAGTGGCTTCACATTAGACTTGCCTGCCTCTGACAGCTGTGGGGAGCATGGGACAATAGGATGACCTGAAGGCAAGCAGTGGAGATGACTCTATGGCCGGAAAGAGCAAACTTTGCAGAAGATGATGAAGGCTAGATAAGGGAAGGAGGAGTCTCAAGGAGAGACGATGAGGAGAATTCAAGATACCTGGGGGTTCCAGAAGCCTCTCCCAGCTCAATCATTTTCCCTTCAGAGTGAGAAGAAAGGCCTTATTTCTTTTCTGGGCACTTGATGGGGGTGGGGTAAATGGCATCTGGCAACTAAGTTTGCCCTCTGAGGCTTAATAGCCACACTTCTTCAGGTTTGTTAGGAGAACCCCCGAGGAAAACAAACAGGATTGGTGTGAAGACCATTCAAAAAGGCTCCCAGAACAAAGACTCCATTTGGCAGCTGTTGCTCAGAGCTGAGTGGAAGAAAGGAAAGAGTTTGTTGAGCAAACATGAAAGGAGCCTAATTGATGCAATTAAGGTGAAATTAAATAAAGGAAGGTTTTTAGCCCCTAAGTTCATGGAAAATTTTTCACAAGGGTGTCACAGGGCTGGTCATTTGCTGCTTTTAAATAAAGGGAGGCACAGGATGTGAGAAACTGGCCTATTTGACCCTCTGGAGTAGATCAGCTGTGATGATGATGTGGAAGACACGTGTGTAGTTGTTGGGC
Source organism: Ondatra zibethicus (assembly GCA_004026605.1). NCBI lineage: Eukaryota > Metazoa > Chordata > Mammalia > Rodentia > Cricetidae > Ondatra > Ondatra zibethicus. The sequence goes on from PVIU01009320.1 coordinate 11,506, forward strand.
CCTCGTTGCCGAGCCTTGCGTTGGGCTTGATGAAGAAGAGCTGGCTATGATGGAGGACGACAAGCAGCCACTTGGGAAGAAGAGCAACAAGACTCCGGGCTCCTGCTATAATGACATCCTGCTTGTTCACCTCATTTTACTGTCTGAGATGACCTGGTTCATCCCAGGGTAAATGGTACTGCTCATCCCTCCCACCCCAACACGCACACACACACACACACACACACGCACACACGCACACACGTGTTTACCTGTGCATGAACCAAACCACATACTGTGATCTAAGTCTCCTTGAAGTAAAGCTTCTGGAATGGAAATCAATACTGAGATATCCCAAATACAAAAACATGAAACAAACCTATGTACCTTATATGTGTTCCCAAGCACTTCCCAGACATCTCAGAACTATAAAGGTGATGTCTGAAATCAACCTGAATGTGGACATTTATTTAACATGCAATTCCACGCTACTTACCACACACTAGGTTTTTCTTCAAAACCCTCTAAGAATCTATGAGTTAGGGATACTTTCATGCATTTTTTTACAGATAAGGACTGGGAACAGATACAGGCTGTTTACTGTATCCCTAGACAGGATTCTCTGGAACAGTCATTAAGAGGTGGCACACAGGGAAATGGTGAAGTCCCTGGGAGCATGGTAGCAAGTAGGGTGTACATTCCACGCCTGTCCCAGGCCTGCCCACACTATTCAGCACTGACTTTCCCTCCAGTCTCACTCCCTGCTCTGGGGATGGGTGGGGGCATCATCTAGAAAGACTGGAAGGACAGACCATTTAATAAATAACATCTGCATGATAGGGCTCGGCCTTTTGGAAGCAAGCGTGGATAAAGCTAAAGATCTAGAGTTAGGATGTACCTCAGTTGGTAGAGTGTCTACCTAGTGTGCAGGAAGCCCTGGGTTCAAACCAAAACCCAAGGTAAACTGGGTGTTGTGGGCACCCATCTGAAATACTAGGAAGATGTAAGTGGGAGCAGGAGGATCAGAAGGTCAAGTTCATCCTCAACTATATAGCAAGTTTGAGGCCAGCCTTGGCAATGTGAGACCACGTCTCAAAAAAAAGTTAAATATCTGATTAGAGGAAAAACTAGAGGCTTTTAAAATTATAGAAAAATACTGGGTGCAAGGAAAAGGCACAAATGAATATAATTCTTAGAAACTGTTTCTGAAATAAATTTTATGTGATTTTTTTCCATTTCGCAAATGATGAAAGTCAGTCTGGATCAATAGTTCTTAAATTTAATCTTTATTAAAAATGCCCAGGAGCGTATCAGAAATGCTGGTCTTGATATTGTTGCTGGAACCTCACCAGAGATTATGAATCCATTGGTAGCTGCTTCACGAATTCTAGAATGAGTTCATGGATCTTTTTATTGACAGATTTTAAGACAGGAGTCTTGTCTTCAGGTAATTCCAGTGCAGGTGGCTCACGGGTCACCCTTTGACATCCATCGATCATGGAAGAAAGCCAACGGTTCCTTTCAGCATTGCATTGCATATTCCACTGAAAACACCGACAGCCCAGGCCACTCGGTAGCTGAGGATGGGCATGTGTTAGGGTTCACAGCACTGTTCCCCATTTGCTTCCCCTGCCCTGGCTTTAATGTTTTCAGGTAAGCTGAGAACACAGGCTGTTGACCTCCAGGAAAACCATTATGTTCCTGTTTTAGCAGAAAAATCAGACATCAGAACCATGAACACACGTGCCGAAGGCTCCTCTTCAGACCTTTCTGGGCTCTCGCAGAAACAGGGCAAAGACAACGTAATGGTACTGAATCTGAGTGACATAGTCTGTTTCAATACGAAGTTATTGAAAAACTTTTTTTTTGAGACCAGGTCTCACTATGTAGACCAGGCTATCCCTGAACTCACAGAGATCTGCCTGCTTCTGCCTCCTGAGTATGGCATTAAAGGCGTGCACCACAGACTTGGTGCTTCTCAGGAACTTCTCCGAGGTAGAACTTAAATATCATCAAACTCATTTATTGTTTCCAGGAATGGTAGCGCGTGCCTGTGATTTCAGCACTTAGGAAGCTGAGACACATCATGAGCTTAAGGCCTGGGCTACATAGTGAGACACTGCCTCAAAAAGCTCCATGTAGGGCGAGGGAGATGGCTCAGTGGGCAAAGGTTTCTGCTGCCAAGCTTGAAGACCCGAGTTCATCCCCTGAGAGTCACATGGTAGTGGGCGAGGACTTATGCTTGAATATTGTCCTCTGCTCTATACACTCATACCATGATAGCCTTGTACACGCAGAGTTTTTAAAAGGTAAATAAAATGTAATTTAAAATAAAAACTTCATTTATTAACATGGAATAAATGTTGCTAGCCTAGGGTTACAGATGGTTTTGAGCCACCGTGTGAGTTCTGGGAATCAAACCCAGGTCCTCTAGGAGAGCAGCCTGTGCTCTGAACCTCTAAGCTCATTATGAGCATCATCATTATTACTCATCCAGCCCCTAAGGGCTCCATTTCTTCTTTTCTTTCTTCTCTCAGACATCACATCCCAGCCTCAGGCTCCCCCCATCTCCCCTCTCCCCCAGATCCATTCCTTCTCCATTTCCCTTAAAGAAAAAGAGTAGGCCTCCCAGGGATGTTAACCTAACATGGCATAACAAGTACAATAAGACCAGTCAAGAAGCCTCATATCAAGGCTGGACAAGGCAACCCAATAGGAGGAAAAAGGTCCCCAAAGCAGGCAAAATTTCTAAAAATTCTGTAATGATTATAGTGAATAACATCACCACCAACAAAAACTAAAATAACAGGAACTAACAATCACTGGTCATTAATATACCTTAATATAAATAGACTCAACTCACCTATAAAAAGACACAGGCTAATAGATTAGATATAAAACAGAATCCATCCTTCTGCTGCATACAAGAAACACATCTCAACCTCAAAGACAGACATCACCTTGAGTAAAGGGTTGGGGGAAAAATTCCAATCAAATGGACCTAAGAAACAAGCTGATGTAGCTGCTATCCTAATATCTAACAAAACAGACTTCACACACACTTTTTTAATCTTAAAAAAATATTTAAGATCACAAAGGCAGACTAGATTACAGTTTTCTTTCTACATTCCAGGTGTGGGAGACTATGGTCTAGTTACTTAGACTCAGTTTTCTCAGCTGTACAATATGAAGAGTCTATTTGCCTTGTGGGAAAATTATGAAAATTAAATCAGCTCATTAGTGAAGCATTTGAGAGAGCAGATATGATCACTACTTCATTATTGTTATTACTGTATCTAACACCTAGCCCAGTGCCCCACAAATCTGTGCAAATGAATGAATAACTGAGCCATCATCTTCTCTGTGATGGACTCAAGTTGTTCAGAGTGATCATAACTAGGTTGGAATCTATGAATTCCTCTTGGTTCCTACTCTCCACAGAGAGTATATGTACAGGAAATATGTACATATGTACTATATGTACAGGAAATATATAGGAGCCCAAGTGGGACAATAGGCTGACCTAAGCTGCACCTTTGAACCTCCTCCTAGCCAGATATAAAATGGTCACACTGAGGTGTTAAGGTCCCTGGGGAACCCCAAGATGCTGTTCCCCAGCATCACTCTTCACTGTTCCCCAGCAACTTCTTCAGCTTGTTTTTCAAGAGCCAACTCTTCCTAATGGTAGAAGCTTTCCACCATATTCTCTGCTTCTTCCACCCCAGGAACATCTGATACTCGGTCTACTTGTTATGTAAACTTTGTGGTCAATATTGAAAGCTTTTGGATTTTTCTCTAAGCATCTCTTTTCCTCTGGTTGCCCTCTGGGCAGCCTGGTGAAGACGGCATGTATGAAGCGATTAACTTACATTTAAAGTAACAGGGAAGAGCAGAACTTCCTTCCAGCCTGGTATCTAGCCATGTCTGCTTTGGGAACAGGAGTACATAGTGGAAGAAAGGATCCTCAGAGCATCCTGGTTTATACAGCAGAATCCACAGAGCGCCAGGGAACCACAAACCAACCAGTGAGACATGGGTTACAAGAGCAGCTCAGAAGAAAGAGAGGGTGAGTCTATTTAACACAGAGAACAGGACTTCATTTTATTGTTTTCTTCTGTGCCCTGAGATCTGCAAACTTCTGAAGGCACAAACAAGATCTGGAGCCTTCCTCTTTATTAAAACGTCTTTATAGGCCGCTGATTTATATCTTCAACCTTCATAAGCAGAATATGTCATCATTGCCTTTCTGGAAGTTCTCCACATGCTTACTTAGATGCTCTCTGGTGACAGCATGCCCCAGAGTTCAAGGCCAAGGGAGAAGTAAGTGATCTGGACTGGGAGGAAGCAAAGGTGTGAGCAGGAGAGAGTGCTAGGGATCAAGCCTTATTTCAAGCTATCACAAAACGGAAGTCCCATTTTCTGTATTTTAATTTTAAAACCCCAGAATACATCTTTGTCAAAGTTCAATAACTAACATTTTGAGTGTTAAATATGTGTTCGACACTTTCCTAAACCTCTACATATATAAATTAATTTCATTCATTATTTCAGAAATATCTCTTGACTGTGGATTAAATAACAAAAAAAGTCTCTATAAAGAGAAATGGTAAATATTTCGGATGAACAAGCAAAGCTGCCATGCAGGACTTGCCTGTCATGGAAACCAGGTTTGATTAAAAAAGACAGAGCAAAGGGAAACTTGAAGGCACAGTGAGAAATACACATAAAGTCATTTGTGCCAACAACCAATGGTGTCTAAGGCTCAGAAACAATGGAGACACTAGTCTGGGTTATGAAGCCTTATTGAACGGGTGTTCTTGCAGAAGTATCAGCTGTATCAGGTTGCAATGGGTCCTGTGCAGTGGAGTGCCTCAGTAGGATATATTGGGCTAGTTCTCACAGACAAACAGAGGACATGACTCCTTCCTTCATAAACTTCTGCCCTTAATATGCTCTTGATAAGTGACTCCGTTTTGATTATGACAGTGTTCAGTGAACCTGGGCATTGTTCTAAATCCCAAAGCTACAGCAAAGAGCAGAGCCTTCAGAGACCCTTTGTGGACGTGCGCTCCTCTGTGTTTGTCAGTTCACAGATAACACAAGAAGAGTTGACCAAACGTTAGAAGGCAGAGTCAACACAACCGCAACAAATAAAGCTGGGTGCGTAGAGGTGTGGGACCTGGAAAGGCGCTGCAACCTTCAGTCAGGCATTCAGTGAGCACTTACTTCCCTACCAAAGCTTGGAAAAAGAGAAAGACAAAACCTAGATAATGCTTCTGTTAGCTTTAACACTGAATCTTGAGCCAATTCTCTAACCACGAGTTTTGAAAGATGACTGAGCCGGAGCCAGCTCTAAGCAAGCCAAGCATGAAGTCAGCCGCCAGTCGCTGGCACTTCTCAATGGTGAGTGTTAGAGCAGTTGATTCTTCACACTGAGGAAATGGAGGTGTTCCTCAGAGAGGGGCGTTTGTGTTAACAGCTTGGAGAAGGATGTTGTCTAGACCCTTCACCCTAGATAGACCCTAGAATACTGTTTTTGTTTTGTAATTATCCTGTTCCTGAGAACTGAACTTTTTCTCCAGTAGAACTGATCTAGAAACTCTTAGTAAGACTTTGCTTGTGTAGAGAAAAAGTAAGGGGTGAAGAGATCAGATGTTCCAGGTGCACTTGAGGGGCACATTCCCCATGCTTGTAACTTGTAAAGCATTTGTAGCTTTTGCTTCTATACTTTAGCCTGCATTGCTCTCTTCTAAGGTTTATCTCCTCCTCTTCCCCTCCCTCCTCCCATGCTTTCTCTCCTCTTCTTCCTCCTCCTCTTCCTCTTGCTCTTCTTCCTCCTTTTTGAACCAAGTTCTCACTGTGTAGTTTAGGTACCCAGGCTGGCCTCAAATTTAAGGCAATCTTCTTGTCTTAGCCTCTTGGGTGCTGAGATTATAGATGTGTATGACCATACTCCAGCACTTTTCAAGTCCACTAAAGCTCCTTCCTCAAATCTTGCAACTCCATCTTCTCTACTTTCCTAGTCTGACCCAAGTCAAACGACTATGACATCCAGTCATGGATATTTTAAAAATCAGTCTAAGATTTCTTCTCAGAGCTAATTAAATAATAGAACTTATTTCTAACTGAAAGGTCAAGGATCCAGAAGTTATGGACCAAGCAGTGGTGACACACGCCTTTAATCCCAGCACTCAGGAGGCAGAGGCAGGTGGATCTCTGTGAGTTCGAGGCTAGCCTGGTCTACAAGAAATAGTTCCAAGATAGGCTTCAAAGCTACAGAGAAACCCTGTCTTGAAAAACCAGAGGAGGAGGAAGAGGAAGAGGAAGAGAAGAAGAAGAAGAAGAAGAAGAAGAAGAAGAAGAAGAAGAAGAAGAAGAAGAAGAAGAAGAAGAAGAAGAAGAAGAAGAAGAGGAGGAGGAGGAGGAGGAGGAGGAGGAGGAGGAGGAAGAAGAGGAGGAGGAGGAGTTGTGGAACAAGTGGAGTAAATGGCTCTTGGAAAAATCTTTCATGAAAGAGATCCCATAGATAGCTACCTTCCTCCTCCTCCTTCTTCCTCCTCCTCTTCTTTCTCTTCTTCTTTTTAGATTTATTTTCATTTTATTTTAGTCTATGTAATTATATGCCACAAGTGTGTGGGTGCCCTCTAAAGCCCAAAGCTAGACAATGGCACCTATAGTCCCTGGTGGTTGTGAGTCAAGCATTGTGGGTCTGGGAACCAAACTTAGATCCTCTGGAAGAGCAGCAAGTGCTCTTGACCACTAAGTCATCTCTTTAGCCCCATAGCTTCTCTTCTTCAACTGTATAGTAAAATGCTTCCCCTGTAGAGACCCACGCAATGATCCCCAAGTCCCTTCATTCTTTGTGTGTTGGACAGAGCAGAATAGACCTTATTTATAAAGGAAAGGACCTTATTTAGAAAGGAATTGAGGGGTACTTATCAAAGTCATTTTTTCACTGTGTTAGGATCAAGCTCAATGCTTTCTAATCTATTTGTCAATAATGATTAAAAATAGTCTTTCTCTATTCTTCATCATTTAGAATATTTTTAACCTCTAAAACATTTATTTGGTAATAATATATTATAAATTATTGACATAGAATAAATAATAAATAGCTTTGAATAATTGATTCCTCCTTTTCTATTTTGCCAATATCTTTCTTTCTGGCAATTTACTTCACCTTGCATAACACATATGTAGGTCCCTTCTCCACTTGGTATTCAAATGAATACCCTGTTTCTCTGGATCAGTCTTCATAAGGTAGATAAACAAAGCCATCTCCCAAACGCTGGTGGGACTCTTAGGATCCAAAATCTTTTTGTTTTCTGAGATCACTGGTTGTGAGGCTCATGGAAATCTATAGTTGACAACAGTCACCTTTTCTGTGGTCTAGAAAGAACTGGGAAAGAAGTCAATGAATAGTACAGGGAGGAGGGGATTTCCCAATTTGGGGGGGGACATCTAGGACTAAGCCCTGTAAAATCCTAGATACACCAGGACAGTTGCACACCTTAGCCTGGAGTCCCAATGATGTCACTGAGTGAATAGATGGATCGGAGACCATCTATTTCTGTACTTCTTAGTTATGAGAAACAGTATTTTTTTTTGTTTTAGCAAGCCCACACAGACCCTATCAGTGCAGCTTCTGAACCATTAAATAGAAGTTCACTTGTTGTATATCAGTTATTATAATCACTTGTTATAATATGAATTCCAATACAGATTATTAGGACATCCACAAAACCCCGAACACCTTTAATATATATATTTTTAACATTTGGTACCATAGGCATTCAGAGAACTCATGCTGGAATCTACTAAAATAATTTCGGCCCCCTCATACAGATGCTGACCCTGAATTCTATTCTTAGTGAGCATTCTTGTAGTTTAAGATGCACACCTGTACACACTGCAACCTAAAAAATAATAGTAACGTTGTAAGGTTTCCACATGCACGACTTGGAATAGACATCCGAAGAATCAATTTGGAAGAAGAAATGTAGACATGGTAATGGACTGGTGACCAGAGTCCAGCATTTGCTTTTTCAGAATTGACCTTCATGAATTCGCCACGGAAGTCATTCCTGGATGCGCCTATGTGAAGGCACTGAGCAGAAGCACAGAGGCAAAAAGATGCCCTGAATCCTGATGCGCCCAGTTCAAAGCAGATGGATCAGGGAGGGATTGGAGGAATGCTGTCTCCACCCCAAGGCATTACCATCCTTTTATTGCTCTCCCGACTTTATTGTTACTGCTGAGCACTGCAGCTCATTTGGCTATTTCCCTGGGTAGGGCAGATATTTCAACAGATGTGAGCTATGCTAACTATCACCTACAGGGAAGGAGATTACAGAGGAAAGAACATCTGAGAGGAATTAACAAAAACAAACAAAATGGCACGTCAGAAAGGAGAGTGCCACCGGGAGCTCATTTATTTGCCGGGGAAACAGATCAAGTGGCCCTCTCAGAGCCTCAGAAGCCTTCTCCGGCGCTAATGTGCGTCTGCTCAGTTTTAGATCCTAGAAGGGTATGGACAGAGAACTAAGGCCATGGGGAATCCAAAATGAAGAGACGACGGTTGCGTTCATGGAACCTTAAATGCAGAAGTCATGCAGTGTCATCCAGAGAGCCTGGGTGCTGGAGGTAAAGAAATCCGACTCCAACTTTCACATCCTCCACTGGTTGCCCCATCACCTTCATCAAATCCGTTCACTTCTCTGACCATCAGTTTTCTCGGTGTTGAATGAACCTACACATATCTGCTTTACAAGAGTATTGTGAAGAAGCCCTCAATGACTTACTAGAACCGTAACTGGGATGGAGCGCTTGTCAGAAAACAAAGTCTGAAACACTCCATAGAGCAAACTTTCGAAGGTAGAATTGGTAACTTAAACCAGGGTTCATTGTTTATATAAATGCTATCAGATACTTCCTGTGCTCTGAGTCCTGCTAAGGGCAGAGGATTCAGTAGGAAGCAAGAGAGATGCCATCCTTCTCAAACGTGAAGCTTCAAGTCTGGTGGAAAGTGCATAAAGCAAAGACCAAGTACAGATAGTGGAGAGAAGGCACAGAGTCCTGGGGAGGGAGGAAGAGTCTCAAAGGAGAGAGCACTGGAATCTGAAAACTCAGAGAACCTCGGAGTTATTCAGTGTGGTGGTAGCAGCTTCCAGGGGCAGGACATTAATGAAGACAGAAAAATTATATCAAAAACATTTAAAGGGAAAAGTTTCAACGAACTGGGAAAAAGCATCCAACCGAAGCTTTACTGAGAAGGCATGTCTGTGGACTACTGTCATTCTTTTTCTAACAATCCTAAGCTTCATACCCAGACATTGTGGATTCTCATGGTTTTCTCACATCCTGCAGACTTCTCCCACTGTTAGTATGCGCATCTGTGTCTAAAGACACTTTCTTTAAACCACATGGCACACATTAGTCTTAAAGCATCAGGGGTCCAGCACTTCACAGATGAGATGTCCAACCACGGCACTCTAACACAGTCACCGAAATGTGTGGGACATGGAGTTTCATGAGTCCCAAGCCTCATGAGTCCCTCTGAGATTCCAAGTCAGTTGGTTGAGACTCAGTCTTGAGTATGGTATCTAGGAGGTGCACAGAGCAACTCAGGGGAGGAGTACTCTAAGCAGAATGGTACTTGTCTCTCTTCTGAGATTTCCCTGAAGTTTCTAGATGGCACGTTCAAATCCTCCGCATCACATCTTAACCTTCATTTTCTGTCTCCAGTACGTGGCCAGTGGCCAGCACTATCTGGGGTAGAATAGGTGCCATCTCTTTCAGTGAGTGCTTTATAAAGCTAAGACGGATTCCATTTTAGTGCAAAAAGAAGATCTTGACTACTTTGACTGTTAGCTGAACATTACTGTCTTGAGGGTTATTCTTTTTACCAATTTTAACTCTTATTTATTCAATAAATATTTATTGGCAGAGGCCATTTGCTCAAAAGGCTTGAGACCTAGGGCCAGGCACAGAGGGGCCTGGTTACTCGGGTAGAAATGAGCTGAAACCAAGCCTCCTTCACAAATCCATGAGGTGTCACTGGCCCTCTTCCTCCCATTCCTTTCTGTCTACCCCCAGAGCCACTCTGACACCCTCTGAAAGGTCATCTTGTCACTTCTAGTCTCTTTCAATCCATTTCTAGAGCATTCATTTCCAGAATTTTCTCTACTTATTTTTCTTTTCAAAATACCTATATGCTGGGCATAAGCCTATTTAAAAACAAGTCAAATCTTCCACAGAAAGTAAAAGAGCTTGAAAAATGGCAAAATCAATCAATCAATCAAATCTGCTTAAATCCATCACAGAGCTGGTGAGGCAATGGAATTCAAAGGTGAAGACAGAAGTGAGCAGGGAATAGTTGAAAGTTATGCTAATCCTCTGTAATTGATTTTTCTCGAGGGCAGAGACTATAAATGCTAGCTTTGCCTGGATGTAAGTTTTCTACAAAGGAATAGAGAACCCAGCAGACTGTGTGGCAGTTGGAAAGACAAATTTGAAATTGAAAATCCTTAAATACATGCCCAGTTCTTCTTTAAGACCTTTGTTGAACTCTTAAGCTGCCTGGCTAAAAGTTAAAACTATAGAGCAAAGACTTAGTGAACACACTGAAGATTTCTTCAGTAGCTTGGGGTAGACTAGGACATAGGCCATCCTTGAAATAAAGAGTTTCCTATAACAGTAGGCTTCAATAAAATGCTTCAAAAGAAGAGGGTAGGTAGGTTTGTGTGTGTGTGTGTGTGTGTGTGTGTGTGTGTGTGTGTGTGTATGTGTGTGTGTGTGTGTGTGTTTGTGTGTGTATGTATGTGTGTGTTTCTCTCCACCCATAGAGTGGAACTGTTTGCCCAGTCCCACCAGGGTCCGGGTTGAGTCAAACCTAGGAGCAGCCATAGTAAGATCCAGTCTTGGTTCATTCATTAATTGGGAACAATCAGCCGAGTGATGGTTTTGATCTCTATGTATAGTGTGATATGCTAAGGACACAGACCAGAAGTCTAGGCAAAAACAAACAACGTGGACAAAGCAACAGAACAAAACTGAAGATGACCAGATACCAGTGTTAGCATAGTAAGGGTCGTCATGAGTCAAATACTGGAGAAAACAGAAAGAACTACTAAGAAAATAGCTTTGAAAGGAGAGAGGAAAGGGGGGAAATTTCATTAGACATTTGAAATCTATAAAAATTGTCCGGTGCCTGAAGAGATGCTCAATCAGTAAAGCTTACCTTGGAAGCATTAGGACTCGACTTCAATTCCCAGAACCTGGGTAAAACTGCCAGGCATGGTGATGCATGCTTGTGATTCCATGCCTGTGGAGATAGAGACAGGCACTCCCTAGGGCTGGCCAGCTCTTCTAGTAATTGACAAACTCCAGACTAATTGGTGAGAGACCTTGTCTTTTTTTGTTTGTTTGTTTGTTTTTGTTTTTTTGTTTTCGAGACAGGGTTTCTCTGTGGCTTTGGAGCCTGTCCTGGAACTAGCTCTGTAGACCAGGCTGGTCTCGAACTCACAGAGACCCACCTGCCTCTGCCTCCCGAGTGCTGGGATTAAAGGCATGTGCCACTACCACATGGCGACCCTGTCTTAAAGGAGGTTAATAGCACTCCTGAGGATGACACCTGAGCTCATTCTTCGGCCTCCATGCCTGTATGTACATGCGCCCCTAAACATACAAACCCATGTACACACATTTTTTCATATAATATATTTTTTATGCAAAATAATGTTTTCTCCTTCTCCAACTCCTCCCAGATCCTACCCACCTCCCTACCTGCCCAACTTCACACTCTGTTTTCTCTTCCTCTCTCTCTAATAAAATCAAAGCAAACATATAAAAAAAAAACTAAGAAGTCTTAAAAGAACAGGCTAAAACAAAATGACACAACCCCTCCACAAAACAAACAAACATGGAGTTTGTTTTGTGTTGGCCAACTCCTCCTGGGAGCAGTATAGCCCTGAAGAGAGAAAACTGATTTTTCTCTTTTGCAGCAAGTATCAATTGCAAATAGCTTTTTGGTTAAGGGCGGAGATTCATGCCCTCTTCCCCTCTCGGTGCGATAATTTTGCCTGTTTTGACTTTATGCGGTTTTGTGTATGTTGTCACAGTCTCTGTGTGAGTGTCATCAGTCCTGTTGTGTCTGGAATACAATGTTTCCTTGGAGTCATCCACCCCCCTCTGGCCCTTGTAGTCTTTCTGCCTCCTCGTATGCATAGATCACTGCTTCTCGAGGGGAGGGATTTAATGAAGACATGACATTTAGCAGAGAAACCCACAACTGGGCAGTAAGTAGAGAATAAGAGCTAGGTGGGGAGGGGAGCATTCAGCTGCTCTTTATAACAATGGTGTAAACTGGTTTTAGCTTTAAATTCTATAAAGCAAAAGATTAACCCATTCTAAATTAGACAGCACATTACTCCTGCTTGCTTATCTCTTGTTTCCCCACTAAACACCACAAAATTGCATATTTAGATTTAAAAGAACTATACCAGTATCTTTATTCATTGAAATGTAGTCTGACTAAGCATGATAGAAGGGAGAAAAGGCTAGGAATTGGGAAAAGGTGAACACTAAGGAGGAGGAAAGAAAAAACCCAGAAAAGAAAAAGAGAAAACAGTGTACAAAATGGAGAAGACCCTTTCAAATGTCAGTGTTGAAAAGGTCAGCGACTTGATAAACTCTTCGCAAGTTCATCAAGAATGTTAAGTCAGAAAACCACATATACTCTCACAATCAGGACTCAAAATGGGGGATCACTAGGTATTAGAAAGAAAGTAGCAGCACCATTTGAAAATATATTAGAATATATTTCTATTCTATTTGTTTACTTTGTATATAGAAATGTGCAGTCAAATGGACAAATTAAGCAAAAAGCTAAATTACAAAAACTAATTTAAAAAGCAAGCAATACTCTTTTTAATACTATAATATGAAATAGAATCCATCATGAAAATCATTCCCCAAAAGAAAATTATGCTTTGGCCCAAATTAGTTTCATTAGTGTATTCTTCCAAACATGCAAAGAACAAGTGTACTAACCCTGATGGGTGTTCTTTTAGGGAGAAGAAAAAGAGGAATCCATTCTCTCCTCTTTTTAGAATAACCTTCAAATCATGCAGACCACCTTATCCTTACCATGATGGTAAATTATAAGCTAACATTTATAACCCAGTTATCATGCAGTAAGGATAATTCATTATTCTCAAATAGGATTGTTCCAGAATGAAGTTTCACATCATCCCCAGGTAGAGTCTAACATCTGATTAAAGACAGTACATCAGTGGAGAAAAGAGACAGAAACCTATGTGCACCTAAGAAGAAAAGACTCTTGTAAATCATAAAATCAAGCCCTAATTTTAAGTCTTAAGCAAAGTAGAATTAGATGTTTCTAACTTGCAAAGAATATCCACAAGCAGTGTTTCCACAATGTCTAATGACAAACTTTCAAATGTTTCCCCTGTAAAATCAGAAATGAGACAAAATTCTCATTACACAGAGAAAAAGAATGATCATAAAAATCATGCTCAGTCAATTAGATGATAGCCAAATAGATGGAAATTGCCACAAGCCTCCCAATCTCATCAAACCACACACAGCTACAGATGTGTTTTTAGACCGAGGAGTTGAGCTACAGATTACAGAAATGAACCTGTGAGGTTGAGAATATGCTACCCAACAGCTGCAAATGCACACACTTCCCCAGTGTGCACAGAACATTCTCCAGGACAGGTCATTTGTTAGGACAAGAGTCTTCAACAATTCCAGAGACTGAAATTATCTCAAGCTTCATTTCAACTACAAAGGTAGTTAGAAGACAATAAGATTTTGGAAAATTAAAAAAATATGGTTTGAGTTTAGAATGCCACCACACACTCATGTCTTGAGCACTTTCCCTGGCTTGTGGAACTGTGTTGAAAGCTGGGGATCTTTTAGACCATGGGGCCTGCCTGCCATAAGCCAGTTATTAGAAGCGAGTCTTTGAAGGTTCTGCCTTTTGCTGGTTCTAGCCTGAGATTGCTGTCTTCTCTTGAGTGTGAACAAGCAGCTGCATGCTCCCATCAGCCCAAGCAAAGCTTCTGCCAAAATCAACTAAAATCTCACCAAAACTGTGTAATGGTTAATCTTGGTTGTCAGTTTGATGGGACTTAAAGCCATGGTGAAAAGAGACCCCTGGGAATGTCTGTGAGGGGTTTTCTAGATTAGCTCAATTAGGTGGAAGGCCCTGCCCTAGATATAGGAGGCACCTTTCCACAAGGTGGGGTCGCGAGCCAGTGAGAAGGCTGAGAAGCAGCGTTTGTCCCTTTGTGCTTCTCCTGCTGCTGTTACAACTGCCATCTTGGTGGACTGGACCTTCAAACCATGAGTCAGGATAAGCCCTTCCTCCTGAGTCGCTGTGCCGGGAGTTCTGTTGCAGTCATAGGAAAGTAACTAACACTGTCTAGAAACTGAGTAACACGGCACAAAACAACCAAAATAGGTTAAAAGAGAGATTTGGAAAGAAATTCAGAAACATCTTGAGACAAAGGTAAAAACATAGTATTTCAAGACTTTTGAGACACAGCAAAAAGTAATTAAAGAAGGAAGCTTATGGCAATAAACCAGTAAAAGAAGATCCCAAGTAAACAATCTAATGTAACACCCCAGGGAACTAGGAAGAGAAAAATGAAAACAAACTAAACCCAAAGTTGTTATTACAAGTAATAAAACAATAAAGATTTAGAAAATAAATAAGCAAAACAGAGACCAGAAAAACAACAGAAAAGAGCAACAAAATTAAAAGTTGCTTTTTAAAAAACGGAGAAAAATTTTAAAAAATCAGAATTGAATGAGGAGACATTACACCTGATATCACAAAAAGTATGAAGAATCGTAACAATGTAAGAGCAATTATATGCCAACAAATTAGATTATCTGAGAGAAATGGGTGAGTTCCTACATCAATATAACCCAGCAAGACCAAACAATGACTGAATAGAAAATGTGAGTGGAGCAAAAATAAACAAGGATATAGAACTGGTTACAAGAGTTCTCGTCAGAGTGTATCTGTCTTTGCACCTGATGGCCTCACTGCTGAACTCCACCAGGTTTAAAGGAATGAACACCACTCCTTAAGCGCCTTTAAAAATTGAAGAGGGAATATTTACATACTCATTATATTAGATTCATGTCACCCCAGTACCCAATTGAGACAGCATGCTATAAGCAAAATCACAATTCAAGCTGCCCTATGAGCATGGATGCAAAAGTCTTCAATAGCGGATGAGTAAGACAAATTTCACAACACAATAAAAAGATCACCTATGATGATGAACTGGTTTATCCTTGAGATGCAAGGGCGAGTCAATGTACATAAAACAATAAATGTGTATGCTATATCAGTGAAATGAAGGACAGAACCCACATAAACATCTCAGCAGGGGCAGAAAAGGCATTTGACAAATTTGAACATCTTTTTCCAATAAAAAAAAGAACTCTTAATAAATTAAATGTGCACCTCAACAGAAATAAAGGTCACAAGGAACTAGCCCAGAACTAACTCATGCTTAATGGTAAAAAGTTGAGAACTGGGCTGGGAGAGATGGCTCACTGGTTAAGAACAGTTGCTATTCTGGCAGAGGATCTGGGTTTGATTCCCAACACCCACAAGGCAGTTGACAGCTGTCACTCCAGAACAAGAGGGACCTGAAGCCTTCTCTGGTCACCACACGCACTGCATGAACATGATACAGACATACACGCAGGCAAAAACACATACACATTAAATATTGTTTTAAAGACTGAAAGTTTTTCTCTGAAAGCAGCTTCCTTATAAACAGAACAAAGATACCCCCCCTCTCACTTTTATTTAACATAGCAATTGGAGTGCTAGCCAAAGCAATTAATCAAGAGAGTAAAGAAAAGGTATATGTGTTAGTCCATTTTGCTACTATAATGTGTCTTAGTACTTTATAAAGGAAAGAGATCTGTTTGGATCATAGTTCTGGAGGTTCGAGAGCATGGCACTGACATTGGCTCAGTATGAAGGCCTCGTATGGATGTCCCCACAATGATGGGAGTGTGTGCTAGAGGAAGGGATCCATTCCATCAGAAGGACAAGAACTCGGAGTGGGGAGAGGATCCAGGTTTGTTCTTTACATAAAAACCTTCTCTTGAGCATGAACCCAGGATCCCATGAGAGCCACTTTAGCTTCTTCTGAAAGTGACTTTAATAGCTTCCCACTATGTCCCTGCTCTTAACACTCATGTCACTTGAGCATGGTCACACTGAAGATTAATACAACTGTTGGAAGACAAGCCCAGTCTAACCAATAGCACCATCCAAACTGGGTGGAAAATTAGTCTCTTTTTCAGATTATACTCTCTCTCTCTCTCTCTCTCTCTCTCTCTCTCTCAACCCAAACACTCAGAGAAAAAACATTGAAACTAATAGATGAGTAACAATAACAGTTTGATCAAATAAAATTGCAAGACACAAGCTCAGAACTGTCAGTGTACCATCAACCATGAACTTTTCAAAGAATTCTTTTCCTCTTTTCATTATTTTTATTTGAAAAGTTTTACTTTTCATTTTACATACCAACCCCAGTTCCCCCTTCCTCTTCTTCTTTCACCCTCCCCCAACTTTCCTTTTCCCATCCCCCATCCACTCCTCAGAGGGAGTAAGACCTTCTTTGGGGACTCAACAAGGTCTGGCATACCAACATGAGGCAGGACCAAGCCCCTTTCCACCCCTTCGCCCCGCATCAAGGCTGAGCAAGGTATTCTCCCACCAAAGGGAATTAGCTCCAAGAAGCTAGTTCATGCATGCACCTGGGTGTGACTGCCAGGCCCCCCCCAACAGTTCAAGCTACATAACTGTCACGCACATTCAGAGGGTCTAGTTGGGTTTCATGCAGGTTTCCCAGCTGTCAGCCCAGAGTCCGTGAGCTCGCGCTAGCTTGGGTCAGCTGTCTCTGTGGTCTTCCCCATCATGCTCTTGACATTCCCCCACTTGTTCATATGATTTCTCCTCCCTCTCTTCAATTGAGCTTCATTCAGTATCTCAGCCCAGGGCATGGCTGTGGGTCACTGCATCTGATTCCATCAGTAGCTTGATGTAAGTTCTACGATGACAATTAGGGTAGTCACTAATCTGATTAAAGGGGAAGGCCCTTCAGACACCCTCTCCACTATTGCTGGGAGCCTTAGCTGAGGTCATCCTGTGGATTCCTGAGAATTTCTCTAACACCAGGTTTCTCCCTAACCCCATCATGGTTCTCTCTATCAAGATATCTCTTTCATGTTCTCCCTTTCGGTCCTTTCCTGAACTGGGTCCTCTTGATCCCTTGTGTTCCCATCCCCCCTCCCTTCCCTTCTACCCCTCCCAGTTTACCCAGGAGATCTTAACTATTTTTCTTCCTGGGGCCTCCTTGTGTGTCCCTCTTAGAGTCCCCCTTTTTACTTAGCTTCTCTGGGACTGTGGATTGTAGCCTGGTTATCCTTTGCTCTACAATTGCTATAACAAAAACTTAGGAAGTCTTTAACCAAGGAAACAAAACATCTACAGATCAATATTATAACAGAAATTAAAAATACAATAAATGGGGAAATCTATGTTAATGGATTTAAGAAATTAATATGTCTCTCTTATATTTTTGGTTGTGAGCCTAGCCGTTACAGCTGAGCCATCTCTCCAGCCCATAAGAGAGACATACATGGATCTGCCCAGGAAGGGGAAATAGACAAGATCTCCTAAAACCTTCATCCAATAACTGATGGAAGCAGATGCAGAGATGCAGAGCCAGTGCTCCCAGAGTCCTGTCGAAGAGAGGGAGGAGCAGTAACGTGAGCAAAGGCGTCAAGACCAGAATGGAGACACCCACAGAAAAAGCTGATTTGAACTCGTAGGAGCTCACTGACTCAGGACAGACAACTAGGAAACCTGCATAAGACCAATACAGCCCCCCTGAAAGCAGGTGACAGTGGGTGGCTTGGGCAGTTTGCGGGGCCACTAGCAGTGGAACGAGGAGCTGTAGTAAGAGGAGGGCGGGCTGCATCCTTCCGTCCAGCTCCTGGCCGCCGAAATAATTACACAGAAACTGTATTCATTTAAACTCTGCCTGGCCCATTAGTTCTAGCCTCTTCTTGGCCAACTCTTACATCTTGATTTAACCCATTTTTAATAATCTGTATTCACCATGAGGATGTGGCTTACCGGCATGAGTCTAACCAGCGTCCATCTTGGGCCGGAGAAGAATGGCATCTGTCACGCTTCCCTTCCTCCCAGCATTCCATCCTGCCTACTCTGCCTACCTGATTTCTGCCCTATCAAAAGGCCAAGGCAGTTTTCTTTATTCAACCAATGAAAGCAATAAAAATGAAGAAGCACCTCCTACACCATATCCCCTTTTTTCGTTTAAACAAAAAAGAAAGGCTTCTACTTTAACATAGTAAAATTACATATAACAAAACAGTTATCAAGCAAGAATTGCAGTTACAATATTTAGATCTAATTTATCTTTTATCATAACAATGGAAAACTACTCCTATAAATAACTATCTATTCTTTAACTCCATCAAAGACTCCAGAAGGATAAAATATTACTTAAGTAAACAAGAAATAGGCAACTTTCAAACTTTAGAAATGACAGAGACATCTCGCTGCCTGGACAGTCACCCAAAGTTTTTTTGTACTGTTGGGGCATCTGTCTTTAGCCTACAGGCCCATAGTATCGAGCAGACATTTTCATGAAGCAGGAAATTTTAAAGACAGTTTAGTCACTTTTTTTTGTATCCTGTAGAATGTCTTGCATATTTTTTCATGAAGCAGGAACCCTGAAGGATCATCTCACCTTTAGGCAAGTTTATCAGTCCTCTTTCTGTGGGTTCTTTGTGTCCAGTTAAGCAGTCCAGGCAAGAGCAGTTTTTTGCCCAAATGGCTAACAAACTCCATAAGGAGCCTCTTTGATGCCCATCTTTCTCTTGAAGTAGCTGGTGCTGCCAGGAGCAGACGTGTCTCATTGTCATGAAAAGTCCTAAGTTATTAAAACATTAAATGCCATATTCTGTCATCTTTGAAAGATATGAAGAATGTCTATTTAACTGAAATATATCTATGCACATCTAGAAAATCTAACTAACATGACTACAAACTTGACTATTATAGATGGCTATCTATTAACCTATATTTTTTAATTATACATTACATTTTAAAATGAACTACACAATCACAATACCTTAAACAAGAGCAGAAATATATATATAACAAGATTTGACCTTAAATTTATATCAATAAAGCAAAATCCATACCAATGCAAATTAGTCATATCTATATCATATCCCCATTTAAATCTAAAAGAATATTTATAAACAATATTTGGGAATATGGGCATAGAATGATCTGGCTTTTTGGAACCTATTTCCTATGAAGAGAAACCTTGCTCAGCCTAGACTCACGGGGGAGGGCCTTGGTCCTTCCTCAATGTGGTAATGTGACAGAATTCATTGACCCTTCTCCATGGGAGGCCTTACCCTCTCTGAGGAGCAGATTGTGGGTGGGGTGAGGGGAAAGTGCAGGGAGCAGGAGGGAAAGGGGGAACTGGGATTAGTATGCAAAAAACATAAAAAAGTAATATGTTTATTTTTTTCCAAAGGGAGCTAAAGATTCAATGGAATTCCTGTCCAAAGCCCAACCATATCTTTCATATAAGTATAAAAAACAACCTACAATTCATGTGGATCCACAAAGTGCTCTCTAAAATCAAAAACAATCTTTATGGAAAAGAATAGTTGAAACATCATAGCACCTGAGTATAAAATATACCACAGAGCTATAGCTATAAAATATGCTTTTCTAATGACACACAGAACACAGACATGAACCCACACACTTATAATGAGTTCAGTTTTGACAATAATACCAAAACCACAATGAAAATAGGAGAGTTTTCTTCAATAAATGATACTGAAAAACTCAATGTCACATTCAGAAGAATAAAATGAACCTTCACTTCATAATATGTACAAAAATCAAATAAGTATTTAAGGTAAGTTAATCAACTCAAAATAAGTATTTAAGCACAAGTTCTCAAACTGTAAACACACTGGGAAAAACCTCCATGAGATTTGCCTGGCTTTGATGTTTTGGATGTGATTCCTAAATTACATGCAGAAATAGCAAAAACAGACAAATGGGATTATTAAAGACCTCTGCATAGCGAAGGAGACAATCAGCACAGCGAAGATAAAATAGAGGAAATAGGTAGAACTTAAGCATCTGATAAGCAGTTAATATCTGATATATATGTATATATCAAACAGTTCAAAGGAAGAAAACAACCCAATTAAAAATGGGCAAAAAACCCCAATTAAACACTTCTCAAAAGAAGATATGTAAGGAGCGAACGGGTGTATCAAACAATGTTCAACACTACTAACCTCAGGGAAATGCAAATTGAAACTATAAGATATCATCTCATACTTGTTTGGGTGACTATTATCAAAAAGAAGAAAGAACACGTGCCTATGAATTGGTGAAAAAGATGATCCTTGTGCACAGTTGGTTGGGAATAGGAATTAGCAAAGCCATTATGGGAAAGTGTGGATGCTTTCTGAAGAGATAAAAATAGAAGTCTGCTTTAGCAATTCCACTTCTGACCATACATCTGGAGGACATGAAATCGACCCATCAGTGAGACATCTCTGTTCCCATACTCAGTGTAACAGAATGCACAAAATCCAGGAGCTCTGCGTTTATCAGTGGGCGAATGGATGAAGCCTGTGTTACATGTGCACAGCAGAGCACTGGCCAGCCTTTAAGAGAGAGGAAATCCTGTGACTGAACTTCTTGGCCATCGTGTTAGGTAGATCAAGCTGGCACAGAGAGACAAACACCACATGATGTTGCTTATATGTGAAATCTAAATTAAAAAAAAAATCAAACCTATCTAAAGAGGTAATTAGAAGTGATTACCAGAGAGTGGAGATGAATAGGAAATGTTAGGCCAATTAAATACAGAATTCATTTAGACCAGAGATCAGTTAGACTAGAGCTAATAGCAGTTCATCCTATTTAGATTATATAAAGAAAGCTTGAGAAGAGAGTAGGTGTTTCAGTGTTCTGGTCACAAACAAAGCAAAGACTGAAGAAAACAAAGCAAAGAGATATACATGTTTAGAAGCTTGACTTATCTCCATTGTAATATATCCATATGTATTTGAATATGCTATGTATTAGGCTGCCCCCTACAAATAACTTGAGTTGTCCACTAAATAATTTAAGCAGATTTTGTTGAAGATTTTAAATGTATGTGAAAGGTAAAGCAAATTTTAAGAAAGCAGAATAGTGTCTTCATGACTTTTGTGTATGCAAACATTTCTTAAACACAAGAAGCTGCTGATCTACTAGCATGAGCAACGCATTGGTGGCTACATCAAGGAGAGAATGGCCAGTGAATACCCTCTACCTAGGCTTGTGAAAGCAGCCATAATTAAATCCAGAGAGACTCTCTCTCTCCCTCCTTCCTCTCACACACAATTTCTTTTTCTCTCCCTCCCTCCATCTCTTTCTGTCTCCTCCCCCCTCTCTCTCACACATGTGCGCGCGCGCACACACACACACACACGTACTTTCCGTGTTTGAGTTTCCTCATTAATCAATTGGAGAGAGTGTCAGCACTCCCCTCCCAAGGCTGCTGGAATGAGTACATGAAACAATAAGCACAAGGCGGTGGGAACAAAGCCCGACACTTAGGAAAGATACAATAAATAGAAGTTGTTGCTGTTGCTACCACTTCTGACCAAGTCTCTTCAGACAATGGATGATCATTACTTGAAGAAACAGAAATAAGAAATCACAATAGAATCTAAAATATTGTCTTATTGTGGTCTTAGGATCCAAGACACGGTTTGTACAAGCCATCTTGCCCCGAAAGCGTCTCATGAGTATTTGGACGGAGAAGAAGATAATAGGAAACATGAGCCTGGGGAGATGGCTCCATTAGTAAAGTGTTTGCAGTGTACACATGCGTGAGGAGCTGAATTTGGACCCCAGTGCCATATAAAAAACTGAAGGCAACTGGATGGGCTGGAGAGGCAGAGACAGGAAGATCCCTGGGGATCATTAGCCAGCCAGTCTAGATGAATCTGTAAGCTCCAGGTTCAGTGACACACTGAATCTCAGAAAATGAGGTGAACAGCAATAGGAGAAAATACTCAACACTGACCTTGGTGTCTACATCAGAGACACACACACACACACACACACACACACACGCACGCACGCACGCAAGTTTGCAATCCATATGTGTACTCACATGAGCATGTACACATACCCAACACACTCATTGAGCTTGAAAACTTATGCCTCAAGGAAAACTCCGACAGTCAGTAAGGGCCTAAACAACTGACCCTCAAAATAGAATCAAATGCATATCGCAATTGTCTCTTCTTCAAAAAGAAGGCATGAAGTCGGTCATTGAGAAAGAAGAAATTTGGTCTCGTCAGGGCATGAACACTTTAGTGGTCCTGTATTTTTTCTGGAGCATTCCTAACCCCTTCTCAACTCCTCCTTCTGGGAATTCCAATACATTGAAAGCAAGCTCTGTTCTTGTGTCTGTTTGGATATTTGCCAAGCTGAGTATTGAAAAGCGCTGTGAAAGTTAAGCTGCATGGAAAGGAATGATAATTCTGTCCTGCCTGGGAGGCTGCGGGTCAGAACCACCTTTATACACTGTGGTGTGTTTTGGCAGCTGCCTAATAACTTTTCTCCCCACCGTGCCTCTACCCCACATTACCACACCATTGAGCTATTTATTCAGCTTAGCTAAGTTGCCTGAGAAATGGTGCCAGAAATTGCTATTAGGAAGCTAATCTTCCCAAAGAACTAGAGAATTCTCCAAAGGGACCGCCTCTGAATTTTTTTTTATTCTTAAAAAGAATTCTCACTTTAGCCTTTCTCGTTGAAAGGAGATAAGGATGTAAAATTCCAAAGAGATTGCATCACTCGGGTGAGTGGCGGGAGTCCACTCGGGATCCACCAAAGGTCTCGCATTAGTAAGTTCCAAAGACTTGGGTCTGAGTTCAAAAGAGAAGGGGTAAGTGAGCAGTTGCCTGCTGAGGGTCTTTCAGTGACATCTCACACAGGAGTAACGGCTGTTTTGTGAATTTGAACTCTGTTACATCTTGGGGAGTGGACGTGGGCACCTTCTGAACTGGCGTGGGTGAGTCTGGGGACTACCACTGCCTTAGGAGCTTTAACCACCAACGCCTAGACTTTTAATTTTATCTGTCTTCAAAAGCAAAAGTGAGTTAATAAGGATTAAGCGTGGGGCAGGGGTCAGATTGGAGTTGAGATCACTTGCTTGCCAACAAGGTTCGTTCTTAATTTCAATAATTTGATGAACATGCCCACGAGACTTTGGGATGCCAGAGACAATAAGTAGCCACGGGGGGTGGGGAGCGGTGGAGGAGGGAACTTTTCCCACCTGCATAGTTCATTGATGCTATGCCAGTTATAGTGACTCAGTTTCCCTCCATGCAAGCATCTTCTTTTCTCCTCTCCTGGGAAAAGAGTCTCATTACCGCAGTCTTATTCAGCTTCAACTCTTTACTTAAATTTATTTGAAAGTTCGCTTGATATAATTTCACTCCAATCAACACATTTCCTTTGAAGTTTCAAATCAAGTTGATTTCCCCGAGGATGGCTGAGAAATGAAGCTGGTCTTTGATGTCTTTAGGAACCACTACTACTCCTCGTTCGTGCATGGGTCAAGGCTTTGTTCTGTCTGATAAGGGAGAATGGATGGAGAAACTGAGATATATGGTAAGACATGCTCTTAAGGCAGAGAGAGCTGCATTTATTCTGAATCATGAAACTCTCAGAAAGCAACTAAATACCTGTTAGCCTTGGCTCACCTGAAAAAATTAATGGAGTAATAATCACAATAATGAAGAAGATGCCTGCTTCAGATGGTTCTGTGAGGAGCAAATGCGATCATAGATTTGGGGCACTGAGGGAATGCTGTCACCGTGTAGCCACCAGCTTAATATAGTTGTTCCTACATAATTACTAACTCCTTGCATGGTTGGATTGCAGAGGGAGGAGCACATTTCTATTTCCCAAGGGTAGAGTGAGAGGAACAGGCCAGATTAGTCCCAGATCGGGAGAGAGCTCACATCTCCTGGTTCTTCATCCCTTTCTTTGACGTGAAGCCAAAACCTCATTGGAGCCTATCCTTTAGCTAATGACATCTCCAACCCAAGTCCCTGAGGGCCCAGTTCAACCGCTCCAGCCCTGAAACCAGATCACATTCCTCATTCGTGTTTCCTCAATTCCCTGTGGGCCAATTTCTGCTGTTATTTTTCCCCTGGGAGTTTGTAAGATCTAGTTTTTTTCATACCTCCTGGGATGGAAAGAGCACTGGCCTGTGCGATCGGAGACCCAGATGCTATGATCTCTCTCTAAAAGGCAGCACAGCAATGTGACTAGAAGACTGGACTCTAGAGAGTGCCACGTGACCCATGTTGACCAGGTCATCCTGTGCATAGAAGAAACTTCAAACTAATTATCATTAGTGTAATGCTTCCCTAAGGAGCCCTGGCTTGGGCTTTAACCTACATCTTTCCCCTAACTCAGAATGATTCCATTTGACCCCAAGTCTATCCATACTATTCATGTGGATACCCACTCCATTTCTCAATGCCTCGGTTCCTTCTTCTGCAAATGGAAATAGTAAATCATAATAATGATAATAATAATAATAATAACTCCTTGGAGTTGTCTACAGAGTATATTTCTTGGGATCGTTTGTAGAATTTATGTGCTACTACAAAGTGCCCAGAATAGTGCATGCTTGCCACCTAGCAGTGCTGTGGGAATCTGGCCTTGATCACTTTTAACTTATAGATAAACGTAGGAGTAATTATTACCATTGTAATATGAATTTGTCAACTCAAAAACATGGGCTGTTTCCACTTAGATCATTTTCAGACTTTTAATTAGAATTTCAGTCAGGATAGAGCATTACTAATGATGGAAACTTGGTGGACATCAAGCCCTATTTATACATTTGTTAGCTGAAACTGACTACATCTTCCTTCCTCGTCTTATAGTCTTAGTGGGTAGGGAGCTGTCAGAGAAAATAATTTATGATTTGTGGTATCATTTGTGTTGTCCTGACAACAGCATTGTAGTGAAAAGTTGACTCTCAAGTCCTTTCATTTGTCAATTTTGGCCACTGTAGTAAAAAATTATCAAGTCAAAAGAGTTTTTTCAATTTGATGGGTATTTGATTTTATTGCTTTAATTTTTGTTTGTCTGCAACAAATGATACAGGGCATCGCTACTCTATTAACTTTTAAAGCTTTGTTTTTTCCCCATTGATAATTTATAAGATTATTTTTCTCACAAAAAATTGCTTTTCTTTGATATAAGGTTGAGTAGCAACACAATGACGTTTAATGATGTTTATGCTACATATAAATGTCCTTATCTCTTTCTGCCCAGCAATTGTATTAATAATATCATTTGTTATAAAGAAGTCCGTATTTTCCCCTTGTTGTTTTATCTTCCATATTTAAATACTTAATACATTCAGCAATCTCTTTGCTATGGTTTCTGTTTATTTGTTTATTTATCTCCAAATATAACGTAGTCTCCTGTAATCAGTCTGCTGAACAGCTGGATTTTCACCATGAAGTTGTGATGGCTTCTTCTGCCATCTATTAGACTCCAAAAATACCGTCTCTGGATCAGAGTTTAGGAGCCCAACTCTTGTCTCTCTAGTTATTTTGAGATCCAATTACCCACTGTGATATTGGTATCTAATACCAAGCTGCTTTTTATTACTATCGCCTTGTAATAATTCTCCCCAAGTGAGAATTCTCTCTCCTCACTTTCTGCAATTGACTTAGCTGCTCATCACTCTCTCCTCCATGGATGTCTTAGAATACACTTATCACAACTCTCAAAGAGCCTTGCTAGAGTCCAATTTAGCCTCTTGTAACTTATGGATAAACATGGAAATAACAGTGAGCATTCATAACATGATGTCGCTCACTCAAATGCACAGAGTATTTCCTCTTAGGTCATGTTCATGCTTCTTTAAGTTAGAATTTTAGTGTCTTTGGTCAAATAATTTCTAGGCACTCTGTAATCTCGGTTGCTCCTGTACATGTACCTAGGTTTGGGCAAGGTCTGGCTGCTAGCTTTTTCCTGGCCAAGGATTGTGCTAGGTAGCTTTAACTAACTAAGTCTTTCACTGTTTCTGAGTACCAGTTTCCTCATCCATTAAAAGACTAGAATGAAGCTGGAGGTCTCTGTAGTAACACAGGTAACAATGACAATGAATAACTCCGACTGAAATGTTACAGCCTGTCAGCCCTGTGCTGAACATGCTCACAGCGGTTACTTCCCCTGAGAGGAAGGCACCCCTGACACAGAGCTTAACACATCTGCTCCACAGCGAGCCATCAATACATGATTGTAATTGACCTGTTTAGCAGTGAAGAAATATAAGCTTGGAGGTGAGATCATTTACCCAGGCTCACACAGCTAGTGTGTGGCTAGGATGGAGGTGTACAAAGCACTTAAACGAAAAGCTATCTGAAGCAACGTCGCCCCTGGAGTCTCTGAGGATTTGTCTTGTTTGTGGCAGCTCATGGCTGACTCCTGAACACCACAAGGCATGAGCGATGTCCAGAGCCCCATTGTGTTCATGGCTGCTGGAGTTACCCTTAGCTTTGACCATATCCGTTCACTCTTGTAGAACACTGCTTTCCTAGAAGCCTGCTGACTGATAGTGGAGTCAGATAACAGCCTGGGAAGACAGCCCACATTCACAGGACAGGAAGTGGGTGCCATCCAGCCAGCTGGGTGAGAACCAGAGGTTCTCCCAGACAGCACATGGGTGAGGGCACAGTGGAAAACATGTCTCTCCTCTTCCAGCAACTAGGAGAGGCGTAATCAAACAGGTTCAAACCAGAGCACTGTGAAAATTTCAGGTAGGCTTTCCTGTTTCCAAGGACCCTGCAAGTGACAGTCACGTAACTCAAATCAGTGCCCTAAAGACAGAAGTGTAAATAACTTAAACAACTCATGGAGCAGAGATGGCCTGAGGTAAATTGAATTCAGGTTTTAGAGTTATTTCGCCAGTCCCTCTCTACTTTCCCCCCTCACCCTCTTATTTATTTATTATGAGGCAATGTTTCATGCAGCTCAGACTGACCTTCCATTTGCTGTGGATAACCAGCAAGGATAGCCATGAGCTTCGATCCTTCTGTTCCACCTTGTGAGTTCTGGGACTCTATGTGTGCACCACTCAGAGCGGTACTGGGGTCTGGATCCAAGACCCCTGCACACAAGGTGGATGCTCTAGAAAGTACCGTGCCCCCCAACTCTTCCTCTTTCCATTTTCAAGCTCTTTTCTCTGAAGAAGTAAAAACATAACTCTTGGTGGCTCCATTCATTTATTGGAACAGAGCCTCATGTTCAGAACCAATATCAGTTCCATAAAAGATTTGGATCGGTCCTTCTTGGGACAGGGGGCAACTCTGGCAGCTGTAGAATATGGAAAAGCATTTCCCAAAGGAACTGATGCAAAGCCTCAAGTGAACAAAGCAGGTAGCAGCTATTCACTGTCCTTCCAAGGCTGTGTCCACAGAGCTGGTAGAGCAGGGGGGTCTGTCCATAGGACCCTTGTATCATTTTCATCATCCCTACCTCCAACCTGTCTTCCATGACACACGCAGATATAAGATTGGAGCAATCTGACACACGTTTTTCCTTCACGTCTCTGGACCTCCTTTTCTTTTAGAGTAAGGTCAGTCTGTTCCTAGGACTTTCTCTGGTCATCTCAAGAAAATGAAATAACTCTTATCCTCCTTACTGCACTGTGATTGTTTTTCAAAGTAGGTCATATTGGTCTCCAAGCTAGAGTTCGGACTATTGAGAACAGGAATTAATTCTTGTTGTATTGGTCTTTGTGGGAGGAACTGTGACTCCACGGTAGATAGTTTGCTTACTCAGTGTCTACACACTGCTTTCCATTCTCTGAACCATGACTTGGAGTTCTGTGCACACAGCTAAATGGTGACTTTGTCCATGCAGTCAGTGGTGAGCAAATGATGCATTGTTGGCTTCTGAGAGATCACCCACCGGGCTTGTGCCCAAGGTGAGGTGCAGCATGCGAAACAGCTTTGCTTTCTTGTTAAAAGGGCCACAGGGCTATTTCTCCTACTCCCTTCCTATTAGCGTGTGATCTTAATATTTGACAGTAAAGCAATAAGCCATATGTCAACAAGAGGAAAATGTCCAGAGTCACCTTGACTGTCTGGATAGAACACAGGCACTGAAACCCAGACCCGCAACCTCCTGCCTCTAGAGAAGGAGTCATGGCCATGTTTCCTCTCCGTAGGAAGAGCCCGGACCATACAATACTCCCAGAGTTGCAAAAGACATCATGGAATGAAGATCTCAACCTGATGACAGGGGTGGAGAAGTTGTGTGCATGCCTAGAAGACACATGAGGAATCTTAGCCATTGAAGAACGAGTGTGTGAAGGAGTTTACTTTAATGGCAACCCCCAAGATGATTATATATGTTTATTGACTTGAACGTCTCTAATAACATAACTGTGAAATGTTCCTATTAGCTCAGGTCACTGTGAGAAGTTCAATGTGGTACAAAGGATGCTTGAGAAACTTTGGGGAACTCTGATTTAAGAAGTAAACTAATAAGGTTAGAGAGAAAAGTAGTGAGGGAACTTGGGGAAATGATGATGGAGATTTGAGTTAGATATGATCAAAATAGAGTGTATCTACATGTTTGAGATAGTAAAAAATAAACAAAACATATTCTAAAAATAATGCATAAATACCGGGGACAGATTTATATTTGTAAAGTAAAATGGGATCACCAGGAGGACAGTATATGATCCTCATCTTCCTTTTGAAAAGGATAACCTTCCTCTATCCAAAGGAATCCCCATTGATTCTCCTTTTCACACACTATGGGTCAGAGTTTCCATGATTCTAGCTATCAGCTTCATGGAAGTGTGAGTTTCTCCTGTGCTTCATGGAAGTGTGAGTTTCTCCTGTGCTTTTTTTCATTTAAGGCTTGCCGGCTTCCTCTGCTCCTTGACCAGTCCACATCTCTTAGAATAGCCACTGTTTCACCTTCCTCAGGTCCCACCAGATCCAAATACTTCTTGAAAACATCTTTTTCAATTAAAGACTGCACTGGAGCCAGACATGGTGGCACACACCTTTATTCCCAGCACGCAGGAGGCAGAGGCAGGCAGATCTCTGTGAGTTCGAGGCCAGCCTGGGCTACACAGTGAGACTCTGTCTCAAAAGGAATAACAGTAGCAAATATTGTTTCAGGTTGAAAATTTTCTGCATGTGAATCCCAGTTGCATCATGACCTGCAAGATCACTCGGTATACTGCATTCACCTCCCTCACCTGGAAAGAGGGTTTCTGCAATCTCTGAGGCTTGCTGTGAAGGTTAAACAAAGTAACCCAAACGTAGTAAGATCTTAGCTCAGTATGAACTGGCCATTGCTAGCCTAGTTGTTAGAAGATACTTAATAAAATAAACTACAGGCTTTTTGTGAGTAGGAGTCTTAAAGATGGCCCACCTCCTTGTTACAATGCATCTGTCATATGAAAGGCACCAGCCTCGCCCAGGGGTGGGGGTGGGGGCAGCATCTAAGTCAGTGGTCAATAAATGTTTGTTGAGTTCATCATTAAAGCCTGGATTCTCCTAGTTCTTCCACATTCCAGAACATGATCACATCTGAATCAGCACCGGAGTTCAGTTCTGGAGATAGTTGTGACAGAAAGACACAAGAAGGCCTGCCACTGTGGACCGAGCACTAACTGTGCTGTTTCCTGTAGTTCTCAATGCCACCCTGGTGGTTATGGACAGAGACTACGTCTTTAGGGGATTAGATACTTGTTCAAGGTAACCTGGGCATCAAGTGACTGTATAGTCTCTATTTAGTCATTGCTCAGTCCCTACTGTGTGACAGCCGCAGTTGAGGACGCAGAAATTTGGCAGCCTGGGGTTGGCAGACTCCTCCTTAGGAATCAGATAAACCTTTTTCTTGTCCAGATTTTTCTTCTATAGTGTTGTGCTGAAATCTTTTCTGGGTCAAACCTGAAAGACAAAGGAGGAGGAGAAGGGATGAGGAGGAGGAGAATGAGGTGACATGCTTCTGTATATAACATCTTGGGGTTCCATCTGTGAAATCTGCATTATGACTGTGGGATGCAAGGACCACTCACTGTGTGGGCTCATAAATGAATTAAACCCAGGTCAGGAGTCCTGAGGGCCAGTGCAGAAGTGGGAGGAGTTGGAGTGATGCACGGGCACTAGGATCAGCCTGGCCGGACTGGAGTTCTGGTTCAGTTACCTACAAGCTGGATCAAGTCACTTATACGCGACAGATTTTCGTTCTGCCATATGTCATATGTGATAATGAAAGTAAGTTATTCACAGCAACCGTGACTCTAGAAGGCCTTGTGCTGAGTGAAAGAAGCCAGGGCAAAAGTCCATACTGGTCAGAGGATACCACTCAGTTGCCAGAGTGCTTACGGAGCAACACAAAGCCCTGGCTTCTGCCCCCAGCCCTGCATAAAACTGAATGCAGTGGTACACACCTGTGATCCTCGCACCGAGGAGGTAGAAGCAAGGAGAACCAGATGTCAACGTCATCCTCGGCCGCATATAAAATTCAAGGCAAGTTTGGGCTACAAGAGACTCTACCTCAACAACAACAACAAAGCCATGAAAACCAAGTCGGCCTGAGAGTGGAGGGGACAGGTCTACTATTAGGAGGTGTAAGGAAGCTTTGGGGTGATGGAATTAGTCTTTCTTTTGGTTGTATGTGATTAAGTGAATGTAAATATTTGTTCAAACTTAAATTATATTTCAATAAAAGTGAATTTAAAATAAGCAACTCACAGACTTTTGTCACTGTTTGATTAAATAATGCCAGTACTAGGAAAACAGTTGGTAGGGAATAAGCCCTTCTGTGCATTGCTCTAGTCACCATCAACTCACTTAATTACCTGTTTCTGGGAGCCCACAAGAATCTTCAAAATGCTGGATGAGAACCCTGAAAATCCCTTATAAATTCCTAAGCAACAGCACCCCAGCGAGCACTCAGTGAAGATGATGTCTTCAGTTCATTGGGCTAAAATCACTGCCTTCTGGTTGTCATAGAGCAGAGGGGAGCAGTGAGTAAGATGGTAATTTGTAGTATTGTCTTGCTGTGAGAACAAAAGTATTTACTTAAAAATTTAAAAACACATTAGTTAGTCTCCTCTCCCCAGTTCCAGCCTCAATCCAAACTTGTATGACTTCTGTGATTTAAGGAATTTCTGAAGTTGTTCCTGTCTCAAACTTTGGCCATGTTAGCCACTCAAAGCTTGGAAATCTAAAGTCTGGCCACTTAAGCCACTGGGAGCTTGGAAATCTGACTAAGAAAGAGAAGGACCGTGGGTTTGGGTCTTGTTCACTGTCTATGAACCATCACCTCCAGACTTCTCTCAGGGTTGCACTTGAGGTCTGATGTTGAATTGTAAACTGTCACCAAATGCTGGGTGACCTGGTCAAGAAGCTCACATCTCTGCTCCAGTTTCCTTGTCAGTGAACGGAAAGAAAGAAACTTGGGAATCTAGAAAGCTTTTTGAAAAATCCGAATCTAAGGCCGGGCGGTGGTCGCGCACACCTTTAATCCCAGCACTCGGGAGGCAGAGGCAGGAGGATCTCTGTGAGTTCGAGACCAGCCTGGTCTACAAGAGCTAGTTCCAGGACAGGCTCCAAAGCCACAGAGAACCCCTGTGTCGAAAAACCAAAACAAAAAAAAGAAAGAAAGAAAGAAAGAAAGAAAGAAAGAAAGAAAGAAAGAAAGAAGAAAGAAAGAAAGAAAAATCTAAATCTATATGTGTATGTTCCACCCTCCTCCTCCTTCCTTCCCCCACCCCTCACCACGTGGCGTGTGTGTGTGTGTGTGTGTGTGTGTGTGTGTGTGTGTGTGTGTGTGTACTCTTGGGTTTCCATGTCTCAGTGTGTGAGTGTGGGCACATGCATGCCACCACACATGTGAGGACCATCGTATGTGTCAGTCCTCATCTTCCACCTTGTTTGAGGCAGTGTCTCTTGCAGCGGTACACGGCAGGCTAGCTGGCCCACGAGCTTCTGAAGATTCTCCAGCCTCTGCCTCCCAGCTCGCCACAGATGTACTGCAATTATAGACTTCTGGCTTGGTACCTGGCTTTAAGTGGGTACTGGGACTCAAACGCAGGCTCTCACCATTGCTCGGCAGGGGCTTAGTCCACGGAGCCTTCTCCTCAGCCCTGGAACTTTTCAGAAGCCCATTCCTAGACTTCTACAGCCCATAGAATAAAGCAGACGGGCTCTGGCTTAGCTAGCATGTCTACCATCGGTAGTGGGAGTTTCCCCAGCTGTTCAGTGGGACAATAATGCGCATACACGGGCACTGGCTGTTTGTGAAGAACAAAGGAAATATCCCAAAGTACTTAATATCAGCTTTGACCCAGTAAGTTGCTCTTTCCCTTTTTACTTTCTTTGTGTGTTAAGAGTTATAATGTAATTTTAATAGCTCATGTTTTTCTTACCTATGTGTGTGCCAAGGTGAGGTGTCTGGTGAGGTGCTTGTTATTCATTAAAAAACAGTTTAAATTGTTCTGCAATGGTGACCAAGCCCTAAGAGCACAGCTTCCTGAAACAAATCTCTTGATTCTTAAAATCTAAGTCATCTAAAAATTTCTTCATTCCTGTCATTCATTTCATTCATTGATTTACTTGCAATTTCTGATCTGCTCTATGTGCTAAGCATAGTACTAGATGGGGAAGATACGGACAGAAGCCAGATACTATCGTCAAGCTCAAAGGCTTCTGGGTAAAAGAGAGGAGACACAGAGGCCAGGTCAGGGATTTGTACAGGCCACACCGAGGGACAAAAAAGGGATGCACTGGGTTCTTGCAGGGCAGGGACAAGAAAGGCTGCCCTGAGAAGTGGGAGCGTGGAGGCCAGACAAATCCTAGAAGGCGAGCAGGTGCCTATGTGAGAGGTGGGAAAAGGGAGTCAGATAGAAGGAGGAGCTACTGGTATTATATGGCACAATAGACCACTATGATTGACAGCAACTGTGTATTTCAAAATAGCCATTAGAGAGGAGTTAGAGTGTTCCTAGCAAAGAAATGATGAATGTCTAAGATGATGGATCTGCTTGCTTGCTCTCGTCATTACATATTGCATGTGTATATTGAAATGTCACACTGCACCCATAAATATATTCAATTATTATGTGTCAAAAATTGAAAATCTATTAAAAAAAAAAACAAAGAGAAGGTGGGCAGAGAAAACCACACACCAAGGCCTGCATATTTGTGATGGTCCTGTATAACCTAGAAAGTACATCCAGGTCACTGGGATCAGAGAGAATGACCTAGGTGGGAAATCTTTAAGCAAACACTGACCTGCATCAGTGCTACACAACTGTTGGTAGCAACAGAACAGAAGTCAACCAAGTCCCAACTCTCCTGTCAGTCATTAGTGCTGGCAGGTCATAGTTCTTTGTCCTTAATGGCCTGACCATGGTTCTTCAGGCCATTCCAGGGACTTAGTCATGATTGTCTCAGTTTCTTTCTACATTAGGCACTAGGCCGAAGCACATGGTAGAAGGCATTGTTTTGAGTGCCAAGATCTTCTCTGGGTTTTTCTCAGAAATGGAGCCAGATTTTATAATATCTACAATCTCATGGCTCAGGTAGAGGATAAAGAAATGAGCTGGTCTTGTGATGATGACCCACAACTTTCCGATAGGATGAGATGAATTGTCAGTGAGGAAAAGAAGAATGACCAGATGCCTAAACAATAGTAGATGCTTTTCTGTTTGCTTCTAAAACTCACTGTACAGTTGAAACTCTCCGGTTCCAACCTATACCTCTTCTTTAGATCACATTTCTTCTTCTCTGTCATCCTTGGGTACATTCTAGAACTTTCTTCCAAAACCAAAAAAAAAAAAGGAAAGAAAAGAAAAGAAAAAGAAAAAATAGGAAAGAACAAGAAGAGAGTGCTCTTCGTCCCTGCTCACAACTCTGGGAGGACACTGACAAAGGCAAACACGTGCCCCCGGGACCAGGTATAGACGTAGGTGAAGGGAAAAGCCTGTGGTTTGGACCTAAGTTAAAGGGTTCTATTAAACTACTCCTGCAACATGGGGAAAAGCTCTCCAACAGTTTGGCTCTTAGTCTGGAGTGGGAAGAAGGAGAAATGAGTGAACACTCAGATGAGCAAAGCTTCGGAACAACGGCAAAGAAATGCTTCCCCTTCCGCCCCTTCAGAATGGGTGAGCTTGCTCTCATTTTATTAAAATGTGTTTATCCCTTAAACTTCTTTAAGTCTTTTGCCTTTGTTCTTCTATTTCTTTTTCCGTTCCTTTCTACCTGGCTCTCAGTTTCTCTCTCTGGTCCCTCTGTCTCTTCTTATTTCTTGCTCTTTCAGTTCTTCTCTTAAAGTTCACATTAAAATACCAGCTTTAATCCCCACCACGACATTGCTCAACTTGTGGTATGGCTCTGTGCCACCATTAGCTGTGCAGCGAGCTTTTACGTGGCCAAGGAACATCTTGTACAATGCCACTTTTTATCAAAACCAAATAGCATAACAATGCATACAGGGCCCCCGTTCGCAACAGCCTCATAAGATTTCACTGTGATAA
Organism: Ondatra zibethicus; assembly: GCA_004026605.1. NCBI lineage: Eukaryota > Metazoa > Chordata > Mammalia > Rodentia > Cricetidae > Ondatra > Ondatra zibethicus. Next base: position 46,227 of record PVIU01009320.1, read on the forward strand.
ACACAGTGAAGCTGTTCTAAAACCAGTCTCTATTTGAAAATAAGCCACCCCAGTGCCTCTGTCTGCCCCCCGTCAGGTTCCTGTCTGAAGTCCCCACTCCACTTGCTGGCCTCCCCACCCTCTTGTCATCAAGTGCTTCCTTTGGCCTCCAACTGTTCAGGTTTCACCAGTCTGGTGACCCATGAGGACAGGGTTGCACCACACTGGGGTGGAGCTGAAGGGGAGGGAGGGAGAAGCTTCGTTCGAAAGCCCCACTGAGGCTGGGTTTGACTCCCCTACCATCATGGTCCCCATCATCCTACCTAAGCAGGAGTGTCTCACAGATGAGTATTTGAACTGTATGGATCAAGATAAGGAAGAGAGGCGGTGCCTCCACTGAGTCGAGCAGGCTTAGCACCCTGGCTCAAGAATGCCTAAGTCGGCTCACTTGCTGAGAACTTAGAGGCTTCTCCAGGACCCTCCAAGGAGAAGTAGAGGGTAAACAAAGCCCTGATTAGAGAGATCAGGATTGATGGCTCCAGCTAGGCTGACATGGCCTTGGATGTCAGGAGGCATTCTCAAAGAATAGCTTTTGCTCCCCCATTCCCTGTAAACAAGGGGACCTTTAGATGATCCTGGGTTTAATCCCCCAGGGGAGTCACAGAGCTTCCAACAGAAAGGGTTCATTTATGCTGGGAATGAGGTCTTCAGTGCTGGCTAGGTAGGAGGAAGGACTGGAAAGGAAAGACCACACTGTTCTCCTACAACATGGACTCAAGATCAAACCGCCCCCCAACCTGCCTTGCTCCTGGATATCACTCATCCATTCAAGAAAAATATTTTGTAAAACAAAACAATTCTTAGGCTCTTGAAGAAAATTTATGCATGATGAAGCCCCTGCTATCACAACCAGAGATGAAACATACAACAAACCAATAAAACAAAATAAATGCATAAACCCACCACTGATAAGCATTATGAAGACCTTTTGTTTTGTTACTTTTTATGAAAAGATTTATTTTTGTGTGGATGTGTGCCACATGTGTGTGGGTGCCTGTGGAAGCCAGAAGAGTGACCGATCCCTTAAAACTGGATTTACAGCTGGCTACGAGTTGCTATGAACTGAACCAGGATCTCCTGCAAGATCATCAAGTGCTCCTAACTGCCGAGCCCTTTCTCCAGCCCTGGTTTTGCTACTTTTGAATACCATATAGGAGAAAGACAAGGAAGGGAATGAGTGCTGCCTTAACTAAGGGTGCTTAGGATGGCTGCTTGGCAGACATGTTGTAGAGCTGAGTTCTGTTCAAGTGGGAGGAGTGGGCAAGCTCATTCTGAACCAAGTGAAAATGTCTCTGGCAGGAATAGGCCTGGTCTGGTAGAGAACTTTGAAGAAGTTTCCTTGAGGCTGGAGTGGAGTGACAGAGGAACAGGCGGCCCTCAGTAAGGCCAGACCCTCTCCACCCCACCCCTTCAATCCCAAGGCCATGGCCCTCTGTACATCAGATCAGTGGCTGGGGGAGGTTCAGTTCTGGGCTGTCTGGCACTGGTTTGGGGGAGTCATTGGTTTCTGCTATGCAGAGGGGCCTCTTGTTCCTCACTGTCACCAAGACATGCCTGGCCCACCACTGTTTTGTTCGAGTACCAGAAGATTAGTGAGCAGTTTCTCTGGGTGTCAGCCACTGGGCGTGAGACTCTAACTCTTAATCCCACACCATTACCACACGGGGATCAGATTGCCACCAAGGATTCCAAAGGCCTCGCTTCTGTCAGGGGTTTTGTCAAAGCAGGATTTCTTCTCTCCACTTTGGTTTTCAGCTGGATGTTTGCTGAAACTCCAGTTTAGCTAACACAAGCCAAATGGGAGAGAGAATGACAAAGGTTTGGAATGGCTGGAGAGAGCCTCCGTGAGAGGATTTCAGGGAAGGGGCTATTATGGTTGGAGTAGGAGGGTGGGCAAAGGAAGCAGTTGCAAGCACATGCCCTGAACGCAGCTGTCTTTGTTCATATCTCAGCTTGCTAGCTGTGTGTCTGTGGGCCTGTTCATTGACATCTCTGGGCTTTGATTCCTCATCTGTAAAATGTGGGAAAGACTTGTGGCTATTTTTAGTGCCGTGGTGATCAAAGGTGCTAATCCACTGGAAGGGATCCAAGCAAAGTCTAACACCATGTAAGGGACCCATGGCTGTTAACCTTTGCCATCAAGAGATTCTCTACAGAGTAGATGTGGTCCTGGGCACGTGTTCACGGTGCCCTGGTTCTGCAGGCAGGGCAGGGGGACAATGAGCTGAAACTGTCAAGCCAGGGCCACAGGTCCCTCTTAGCTTATTCTCTTTTTAATATCATACAGCACCCAAACTATTAGCCTCCCAAAGAATGGCCTTTGGTTTCAGGAATGAATGAATAAAGAATGTGGATGATGTTTTATATATCCCGCCTTCTCACTAGAGAGGAAAGGTGGAGGCCATGATGGAGAAAGAGGAATGTATCTCCTGTGTGGTTGGTTGCGCAGAATCTTGCATCTTGTCGGGAGCCATTGGCTAGCTCTTGAACCCATGAGATTCAAGGAGAGTCTGGCGCTAAAATATATATCATGCCTGGGCTGTGCTGCCAAACTTAAAACAAACAAATGGACTAAAACCAATTGACCATTTAATTCAAATGAAATTCACTGGGAGAGTCCAACACATAGAGTAGACACATCCACAAACAACCCCCAGCCACCCTTTTTCTCTTGTGATTGATTGCTCCTGAAATAACAGGGGAGAACATGATTCAAAATAAAGAAACGAACAATGACTTATCCATTGGGCCCGTAAGAGAAATCTCCATCATTTATTTTTTCAGTTGCATATTTCCTAGAAGTTTAATCAATTTAATTAAAATAACATCAAGTACCTAGTTTTGAATTTATAATGCCACCATGAAAAATGGAATCCCTGCAAGGCTTTTTTCTCTGTGTAACTTGCTCTCCCAAAGGGCCATAGCCTTCAACTTTAATCTCCTTGATGCTGAGTTCTTTATCTTTGAACGATGCACTTCTCCTGCTGGAGTTGGCTATTTACATCTCGATGCTTGTCTTGACTTTCTCAGTGGATGGGAAGGATTAGCCTCTCGGTATTACCACTTGGACTCTTCCTGGATCCTCCCACAAAGCACACACTTCCACTCGCGTGTTCACTCACACATAACTGTATTATTTTTGCTAATTCAATATTTACTGTTTACAAGATAATATATATGAAAATATTGGCCACAGATGAGCCAAGTAACATGCCATGGCTGTGTTTCCTTTGTTATACATTTACTCTGTTGTTAACAGTTGTGTTCTATTTCCTTTGCCTGGCTTTGTGTACTCAATATTAATTCACCCCCTAGATTCTCCCTCAGGGATATGATCTCTGGTAAAGACAAACCTATAATGTAGCCAAAGACTTCCATGGCATCCCTCTTCCTCCTTCATTGTAGCCGGTTCTCCGGCAGTCTGTTCTATTGCTATTCTTCTGGACTGTTAACCCATACTAAAGACCCCAAGTCCTGCTTCTGAGTTAGGTCCCTGGACCTTGGATCCCATGAATCCCTGTATTTTGGTAAACTACATCTTCTAGCATTTTTGAGAGCTTACACATTACAGGCATTTTTATTATAAGGTCACACTCGATAGGTGACTTGGTGCATCCAACTTCTTTACCATAAACACAGCCCTTGTTAGGCTCACACACTTTGGCCTTTGTCTATTCAAGAGTTGGAGAACAGGCATCTATTTAACCTTACCCAGGAAGCACAGCCAAGCACCTCTCTTGTGCAAGTACTCCTGAAGACATAAGCTTCACTCTGGTGCACAACACACAACCCTCTGCGAGACAGTATTCTTTAGGGCCCCGTGCTTCTGCCATGCAACACTCTCAGCAGGCTGCACTATGTGCCATGGACTGTGCTCAGCACTGGGACTCGATGTATTGTGGATAATTAATGCATATATATTTATTTTGACAGGTTCACATGGAGCCTTCGGGCCATATGACAACATTGGTACTTTTCTTTCAGCTTCTCACCTCAAATAGGTCAGCTTCCCTTACTTTAAATCAGCAGAAGCCAAACTCAATACAGGAGCCTGCCAAGAAAAGGGCGGAACAATGAACACCACACTCGGCAGGTGTCACCAGGCAGGCAGCATAAAGACCTATTGTTAGAGCTGAGGGGCTTGGAGCAGTCAGGCAAAGCTCAGTGTCACCTTCTCAAGCAGAGACTAACGCCAGAATCTCCATCCCCTGCTTCAAGAGATGAGTGAACAAGCTTCTGGAAAAGGGCCCGTTCTTCTTTTGTGAGCCCAACTGGAGGGAATCTCAGATAACAGCACAGAAAGCAAACAGAGCCGAAATTAGTGCTGCTACAGAATCCAGAAGGGGAATAGCCCCAAAATATAGATAACGAGAGCACAGCTCTGTGCAAGGTACTCAGTGACAGCAAAACTTAACGCCTTGGATTTGCTTCCCAGGGATAATTTTTATTATCACTCTGTGAAGTTGGGCTGACTGTCCTAAAATCACATTGTCCTTCTGACTCTACAACTCTGCCACAAGTACCTAACAAAAGATGTGAACTATTATTGCTAGAAGTTATGAAATAATGGAAGAACTGAGAAAAGGAATGATCGTAAAGGAATTTACCAGGATAGGACTATGCAATTGCAAAGTGAAAATTGTCTGGATATCTTCTTGATTAAAAATTGGGACTGTGGAATTCCTCATTCAGTGGAATACCATACAGTACATGATATGTGATTATGTGATAGAAACATATTCACAGAAAGATGCTCATAATATGCTACGTATTGTGTTTGTACATATGTATATACATGTTCAAGGAAAGATCTGATAGGGGAAAGTCAAGGTATTAAATGGCAGAATAACAACTGTTAGCCTATTTATTCACTTATTCATCAGTGTTTTCTGTAATCATCTCACTCTGTTTTGGTAATGATAAAGGATGATGTAAGGCATTTGAATACTTGAGTAAAGCAGAAAAAAGGCTTCAGCGAGCCAAGAATTAATCTGCAAAGAGTCTTCTCCAAGGCTCTTGGCTTCGCAGGAAGGAGCTGCTTCTTGGCACTCCTGACTCCATCAACTCTGGGACTCTCTGAAGCACAGGCTTGAGCGGACGTGACTGTAGGTGGCTTAGAGATTAAGTCTTGGCTGTAGCCACAAGGGTCCCAGCCGCCCACATGGTATTGGTGAGTCAGAGCTTGCTCTGTGCTTGCAAGAAGCATTCTAGCATCAAGTCAAGAGGTTACAGAGAGGTCATCTCTCCTCAGAAGCCCTTTCAAAAATGCTAATCCATCAGAGGCAGGCCCTTCGCTGGAAACTCTGGGCTGGAAACTGTTGGGCCTTGGGTTGCAGCTTCCCTGCTTCCCAGGCAACTCGCAGTTTAGGAGACATGCTGGCATCCCTGCAGTGTGCCACTACCTCCCCAAACAGCCATTTCTCTCAATGAGACGCTCACCCCAGCAGGCAAGGTGTTCTGCTGGCTTGATGTTAAGTCTCATTTTCAAAGGGAAATATTGGGCTTTTTTTTGCCCAGCATCTCATGTGAAAGACTAGGGATGGAATTCAACCCTGGTCTATAACATTCAGAACTTATTTTCTAACTTGTGTGCGAGGCTGCTTTTCAAGTCCTCTGTCTAAATCCCACTTGCTTGCATCAACCATAGGCTGCCACCCCTATGGTTGTCCTCAGTTGTATCAGGAACTGTATTTTTTCTTCTTTTGAGGTTCAGTGAGTATCCAGCAGTGAACTGGATTATCTCTTTTTCATCTGCCTCATTTTCTTCCCCAGAGATTGTAGAAAAACAAAAAGCAGAAAATGTCTTTATTAGAGATGAGCTAGACTATGTAACCACGACCACCTCAAAATCTGAGTTATTGAAGCAAAGAGCTTCATTCTCTACTTACATGTACACCACGGACCAGTTGCCAGGCTTTGCTGAGCATCATCCCAATGGTATGCAAGCTGCCAGACCAGTACCATGTTGAACATTGCCAGGTAGCATGCTGAGGAGAGAGGAAGAGAGAGACAGAGACAAAGGCAGAGAGACAGAGAGAGAGCACGCGCACATGAATTTATTAGTAGTTCCTGGCCAAAGTAAGTGATGCAGCCTCTCTGATCTTTGAGTGGGTAGAGACAATACAGTTTTCTTCTGTGCTTGCATGGGATAAAAACCCAGGTATCTGGGAAGTGCTCCAATTCCTTTGCCAACTTGATTGTATCCATCAATACCCAAAACGATGCTGAGCTAAAATGCTTACTCAAATGGTAGAGATGACTGAATGAAATGCCATGGAATTCATGGCTGTCTGAAGCTCTGGAGGAAAGTATACTAATAACTAAAAATAACAAGTCTGAGAAACATCCACATTCTCGAGCAACCACAGTGAACAAAACTGTACAAATGCACTCATAAAACTATGGTACCCCAATAGAGCTATAGCCTTCCTATTGCTATTGTGGCAAACTATCATTGATATAATGGCTTAAAACAACATAAATTTATCCATTTATAGGCTGTGGGTTGGTATTCTGATACAGGCTTCAAGACCTAAAATCAGAATGTTGACACACTGGTCTCCTGTCTGGAGACACAAGAGTCCGACTCCTTCAGGGTGTTGGGAGACTCTTTCCTGTAGTTATGGGGCTAAGGTCCTGGTTCTTGCTGGATGTTAACTGATGATGGCCACAAATTTCAGTAGGTCACTTTCCTTTTCTGGTGGCCCTCCACCATCTTCAGAGCCAACAGTGCCAGTGGCAGGTGAGGGTCTTCTCACACCATGTCTCTGACCTACTTTTCTTTCTCTCCCATATTCAAAGTCTCAGTGATTAGATTAGGACTAGCTGGATCGCAAGATGCTTTCAGCTCTGAGTCTTTATGGTAATCGTGTCTACAGAGTCCTTTGTACCAACATGAGGTAACAAAATCACAGATCACAGGAACTGGGCATGTAAGTATATCTTTGAGGGGAAGGACCCATATCGTACTCTGTTTAAAAAAAAATACAAATTTAATATGCATGCATAAATCATGCATATAAAGTGCTTATTTATTTACTTTTTACAGTTCAGTGTGATAGAGTCTAGATGAGAAATATTAGCTCCAGATGGGACGTCCAGGGAAACATTCAGCTGGGCCTGAAGGATGGACGAATGAGGTAAAGAGGAGGAGTTGGCTTCTAAGCTGGTACATGCGGGAGGGTGCGTTCACATCTGGTGCACCTGTGGTGGGTAAATGGAGCTGCGGGTGTGAGAAGAGATGGGAAACTGAGGTGTCTCTGACCAGGGACGTCTGGCAAGGCTACTAACCAAGAGGGCAGAGCTGTGGAATCGTGTGGAGACGGGCTGAGTCCCAGCCCTGTAATTATGCTGTCGAGTCACGGACAAGACTCCCATCTTCTACAGGTTGGACTGTCCCGCCTGAGATGCGAGACCCCCGGTCCTTACACCCATCTCATAGGCTTGGTTGAAATAATGCTTGAAGGGCTTAAAATCGAATGGAGGTACCGCTGTTGTTATTGTCAACCAAGCCCCTGCTGGCCTGTGGTTGGATCTCTTGCGCTGAGGCGGGAGCATGGGAGGACGAGACAAGGTAGAGTGGAGCACTCCACTACCACGCTCATGGATCCCTTGTTCCCACTCGCCATATGTCCTTGGCACGTCTTAACAGGAGAGCTTATCCTTCAAATATCCTCCCTCTGCCTACCACACACTTGTCTTGGTTATTTACTTATAGTTACTAACACAAGGACAGTACCAAGATCAGTCCTCAAACAAAACCATATTCTCATGTCCTGAGAGGGAGTTGGGGCCTCTCCTCAACTCCAAGATGCACATCCCTTTCTGTGACCCACGGCAGCGAACTTGACTCCGCATTCATATCGGAGTCTGCAAACACTGGATGTTAACAAAGACGTTCGTCTTGCCCTTGGTTGAGCGAGGTTCGTGTCTTTGGAGGAGGAAAAGAAGGGAACAAGCATAGGTTTATGCACATAAATAAACAGAAAATATCCTTCGTGATTTTAATACAGGTTTTGAAATCTGAGTTAAAGTCACCTGAAATTGATTTTTTTAAAAAAAGCATTCATCAGATTTAACCTGTATCCTCTGTAGAGCCACAGTGCTAATACAGCCCCGCTAAGTGAACTGAACAGGACTTCAAGCCTCGGTTGCCCAAGGCGGGCAAGGAGGCAGGTGGGAGCAATGCCTTTATCCTCACCACCCACGTGTTCTCCACCCCACTATCGTTTTTATCATACCACCAAAGTAATAAGTAGTCATTTCAAAAATACAGATTACTACATAGGGGGAAAAATTAGGTTCGTGTACAGACCCACCTCTTAGATAAAACCATAATTAATACTTTGCAATGTCCTTTCCACTGTATCTCCACACAGTTTCCAACTCAGCCAAAATGCAATTATTTCCCACATCTTGTCTTGAGCAAAGAGATCTTTTAGGCTCCTTTTGTGTCACCTCCCTTAGCCCCCATTCCCTGCTTGATATCTCAGAAGATATTTGTAAACCAGGAATCCAACTGTAAACTGGCATATGGCAAGAAGGCAGCACATGTAACAATTACCACTATCACAAGCAACAATCCTAATTATCATCTTGCTTAATCACCCTTGAAACCCTGCCAAATCTTTAGAGATGAAAACCTGGGGCTCAGAGTATTATCACTTGCCCAGCCTACATAACTCACAAGATGTGAGCTTAGAATTTTCAAGGGCTAACAAGAAAGACAGAAAGAAAATTTTCCATGGGAGATTTTTACCTTGAATGTCTGTGCCAAGTTCTTAAACTCATTACTGAAAAAGCCTGGGATAAGAAAGTTTGCTCCAGGGGCTGGCAAGATGGCTCAGCAGGTAAAACCGTTTGCCACCAAACCTGATGATCTGGGTTCAATAACTGTAACTCGTGGTAGAAAGAGAACTGACTCCTCTAAGTGACCTCTGACCCACATGTACACAGAAAATAAAAATAATAAACGTAATAAAAGAAAGTTCCAGGATCTTCTGATTGTGTCTGCTAAGTTGACTTGGAGCCAGTTGCTTCTGCCCAGATTAGTTGCTCCAAACCTCCCCCCGCCTTACATAAGAAGCTGCATGGAAAGGCTTTCCAGGCCTTGGGCACCCCAACCTGGCTCTCTTGACTTCCAATCCCAACCAATTTCTGCTTAAGAATAATAATAGCTCCAACACAGATCGCAAGTCATCTGGTGTTCCTCTAAGCACCTCATAGAGGTGTTTGCACTAGCCACTGTGTCCCCAAGCCTTCCGAGCCCCTCTTTAGAACCTATGAAGTTCGACCATCATTGTCGTTAGCCATCTTCACTTTGCTAGACTTCATGCATTGATCAAGTTCCCAGGAGCCTTCTAGACAGAGTGACTAGGATGAATTCATCCCCCGGGGGACCCTTTTCCTCCTCTTAATATATACATATACATACAAACATATATACACAAGTATGTTGGACTACTGTGAGTCATGTACTTAAGTAGCCCAGAATTTGGTAACATATACTGGGTCAGAGGAAATATCACCAGGGTACAGAGTGGCATGGTACCTGTTTTGATTGTCTAAAGGAATGTGGTGAAATTAATTTAGGGAGCACCAACTTCCTGCTCTTAGTTTAGCATGAAATGTTTGCATCCAAGTTCTCTGCTTCTCTCCTGTCCCTAGAGAGAATCAATGGCCAAGTTTAGTGAAGCGAGGGCCTGAAGGCTAACCCAGCAAGGTAGGTATCCAAGCCTACATAACCTAGAGCATAGTATAAGAAATTTCTCCCTAAAGAGCCCGATTGCTAAAGCAGCCTTTGTGCTGGTGGTCACACATGCCTGGGACCCTCCATTAGAACACCATCCAGATTTAGTTTAGGATCCAGATTTAGGATGGGAAATTTCATGTATGCGTGTGTGTGTGTGTGTGTGTGTGTATGTGTGTGTGTGTGTGTGTGTGTGTGTGTGTGTGTGTGTGTGTGGTGTGTGTGTAAATACATCTACATTTGTGTGCACTGCACTTCTGTGTACATAAGTTAAAGTTTTGGAGCTGCAGAAGACCCTCTGTAAATGCACATATCTCTGAGGCAATGAAGTAAGGCACATCAGTCAATCATACAATATTGGAAACTATTGCATAGGACTACCTCTCACTATTGAACATGGTCCTAGGACACCAGAATACACGAGTTTGGATAGCAGCCTTTAACGGAGGCAGATGGAATGGGAAATGAGGCCCCAGAAAAGAACTTCAGACCCTGGGGAGGAAGATCCTATAGGTAGGTCTGCCCTTATAACCCTGATTGCCACCAGCTGGTTTAAGACACTGGGTGACCTTAGGTAGATCCCTAGCCTGTCTTGATGACTTGGCCACACCCTGAAGGTGATCAGGGTGACCTACAGCTCCAGGCAGCTGGATGCAGAATTAATTAATGACTATGAGGTAGCCTGAAAACATCGGGCTCACTGAGATGCAAGGCATGATTATTAAGTTATTAGGAGGCTGAGCTAATTATTGTGTCTAAAGTTTCTGGCAGAAAAGGGTCAACCATCTGATGCTCTGGATAAGAAAAACCTTTGGAGCAGAGGAAAAGCACTGGGGAGGGACACAGGTCTCCTAATCATAGCTTGCTCTCAGCCTGTGCTGCATAGCTGGGTCTTTCTGTGTGTAGAGTAAACCAACCTTTGAGACAAAAGTAAAATATTTTAGGATATACAGAGTACAGCAGGCTATACTTTTTTTTTTTTTTGGTCTAACTTCTGGTTGACGTGACCTTTCCATTTGTCCTAGGAAGTGAGAACACCAACTGGGGAAATCTGTCTGCAGTGGTTCCACAGTCCATTGGGTGGTCCAGGTGGGAGCTGTGTCCAGATGCTCCAGAGATGAAGTAGGAGGAGGAATATGAACATGAAATCTGATTACTAGATAGACATGGGATTCTGCAAGCCACTGCCCTAATGTCCCGAGCCCCCGTCTCCATCTGTCTACCTGGGTCACACTGCATCTCAGCGTTCTCCCTGCAGCTCCACAGTAAATGGGACAATCTAGAGGATGTTCCATGTGCAGCAGAAAATGCTATTCGGACATTATTCCTGATGCTCTAGGAGGCTCTGGGGGAGTTCTTTTTGACATGCTACATTCCACTAACAATTTACCACAATGTCTATAATTATGAGTGCTTGTCAGTATTCTCACTAAAAGATCTTCCCTCTTGAAAAATGCAACCAATAGGAAAAGGTCCCATAACAACGTGGTGATGGAGTGGGAGGGTCCATGGTTATCCTGGTGGATGAATGCAGGTTGGTTCATCAACTAGCCAGCGCTCCAGCAATAATACCTGGAGGATCCAGGTCTAGGATGGGTATTTGTGTGTGTGTGTGTGTGTGTGTGTGTGTGTGTGTGTGTGTGTGTGTGTGTGTGTGCATTTTTGCAAAAGGGTATGGAACCCAGAGGACCACCTCAACTATTATTCTTTGGTGCTTATGAGTCAGGGTCTCTCACTGGTCTAAATTCCTGAGTAGGCTAGCTTGCTGTTGTCCCCCAGGAACCTGCCCATCTCTGTCTCCTCGATGCTGAATTATGAGTACACACCACCGTGTCTGGCTCTTTTAAAGTGAGCATCCTAGATATTAAGTTCAGATCATCATGCTTGTCCAGCAAACGCTTTACTGATTGAGCTGTCTCCCCAGGTGGGTACATTTTGATAACTAGGAGGGAAACCCAAAGTTCCAGGAGTCCCCAAACCGGCAATAGAACATTGGGTGACAAATAGGTGCAGACATAGGATTTCTATCAATAGACAGATGAGAGGAAAAACATCATTGTTATGTTATTCAGTGTTTTGCAGAATCTTTTGCATATTAGAGCTCTGAAAGTATGTATGACCTCCCTCATCCTCATGGTGAGCTGGGATATTAATACCATCTTTTTACTTGAGACATGAAAGACTCTTGTGCTGTCAGAAGTCCAGTGTGTAGAGACAGAATCCACACAGAGACCTCAGGTCTCTAAGCCCTCCTCTCCGCACAGCCTCATCCTGACGCTTCACATTTTACCTGGAGGGAATATTTTCTCATTTGAACTTACCCAGCCTTGTCTCCTCATGAAGAGTAACTGAGCTATTGGAGATGCCCAGCAGTGGCTGGCTCTTTGTTTCTTTCTTTCACAGAAGGTTCCTGTCTGATACAATCAATGATTCAGGAATGATAGTTGACATCTAAGGAGTATTATTATATACTAGGTGTTTGTAATATGCCTGATTCTCATGACAACCTATAAAAAGGGCTTATATTCTTTGTTTATGGGGACAAAGGTCAGGATTCAGAGTGTGCCATCAAACCAAGCTGCTAAATGGGCAACCCAGGTTTCAACCCAGACTTTTCTGTCTTTAAAGCCCATGTAAGAGTTACTGTCATTAATACAAAAAGGCTACTCAGATAGGTCATTCTGTTTCTTAAAGGTGTAGGTCTCAAATTTTCATTTGCATACACTTAAAACTCTTAGAAGTAATTTTTAATCATAAATAATTTCATTGATGTTTTCATAGAGCAAGAGTTTCTTCATACATCAGAAAAGTAGAATTTCCATTTGCCTCAGTAAGGAATCTTTCAAATCTGTCAGTAGGTAAAGTGGCATCAATTAGTAGTGCCATGTACATTTGGGTCTGTTTGTGTTGCTCTGTTTTCTAGCCAGTCCTTGGCATTGTGGGGATTTTCAAGTTTGCCGTTTTACCATCCCATAGGGTGAAATAAAATCTCATTGTGATTTCTCACTTGCATTAGTAAAGTTCAGCATCTTTCTATAGGTTATTTGGTATTTATGATGTCTCTAGGGAAATGTCTAGCTGTAGCTTTGGCTGCTTCTCAGTTGGGTTGTTTATCGCCTTTTTTTGATTTGTAAGAACTTCATATATCAAATGCTCTGTATACTAATTATTTGGAGTATATAAGCAGAGAATATATTCTATCTTAATATGTGACTTCCCCTTGAATGTCCTTGTGTGAACATATTTTAAATATACAGAATCAATCCTTTTTAAGATCTATTTTCATCATTTTTAGTTATGTGTATGGAGCTGAAGTTACAGGTATCTGTGAGTCACCCAATATGGGTGCTGGAAATAGAAGTTGGGGTCCCTGCAAGAGCACTCTAAGTTCTTAACCACTGAGTCATCTCTTCAGTCCCCTAAGAATTGATCAATTTTCAAGCTTTTCCTTACATTGAACTCCTCCATACAATCTGTGATAATCTCCCCTGTCTCAAGCTCTTCTGAACATAATCATGTCTGCAAAGTTCCTTTTGCCAGAAAAACAATATAATGCAGGTTCTGAAGAGTAAAAAGTGGGCATTTGAGGGAGAGATGAAGGGGCATATTTTCCACGTGACCCTAGACCAATGGTTCTCAGTCTTCCTAACACCGCAACCCTTTAATATAGTTTCTCATGTTGTGTTTGTGTGCTTTTCCTTGGATGCTGTCTTTTCTGTTACAACAATCTAACTGCTGATTTTACACTTATCTTGCTTTTTTATTTAATTAACATTTTTAATTTATTTTACATACCAAGCACAGTTACCCCTTCCTTCTCTCCTCCTGCTTCCTCTCCCCACCCTGACTGACTCCCATCTACCCTTTTCCCCTTCCACTCCTCCTATGCTTTCATTCAGAAAAGGGACAGGCCTCCCATGGGCTTGAACAAAGCCTGGCGCAACAAGTTGAAGTAGGATAGAACTCCTCCCCTTGTATCAAGACTGGGTGAACAGGCTCCCCAAAGCCAGTAAAGCACCAGGGACAGGTCCTGATCTCACTGCTAGGAGTCTTACAAATAGACCAAGCTACACAGCCGTCACACACATGCAGAGGGTCATGTCCCATGCAGAATCCCTAACTGTTGGTCCAGAGTCCGTGTTCTCCCTCGAGCTCAGGTCAGCTGTCTCTGTGGGTTCCTCGCCATGATCTTGACCCCCTTGGCTCAAACAATTCCTCCTTCCTTTCTTCGGGAGGAGTGCTGGAGCTCAGCCCAATGATTGGCTGTGGATCTCTGCATCTGCTTCTATCAGTTAGTGGGTGGATGAAGGCTTTGTGGTGATCTGTTGAAACCTCTAACGGATGTATAAATACATCTAACTCATGTATTTCTTAAAAGCTAAAATACTTCTTAGCACGTGTCTTCTCACCTTGTTTACTCTGATCTTCCTACTTCCTCCTTTGTGACATCTGGGAGCCCCTTGTTTTCCACTATGTGTCACCAACTTAATTAGGAAAAATACAGAAAACAATTTAAAGAGCCTTTTAGCCTCCCATTCCTCTCAATGCTTCCTTCCTGTTTTCCATATCATAGCCTCTGGATCCTGAATTTTTGAATAATTTATTCAAGACAGTCTTCAAATTAACATTCCAATAAGAAGATTTAAAATTCTATAAAAAAATTGATTTCTATGATGGTTTTTCCAATTTTTAGAAGTTCTACATGATTTAAATCTGCCTGTTGTCTTCTTTCATTGTATTTAATGTTCAGTTTTGCATCTGTATCCATGGGTCAATATCTCCAGTCTTTATGAATCTATTTTTTTATTATAGTAGTTTGTTTTCTAATGCACATTGTGATTTTACTTATGTGCTTATTAAAGCATTGCCTTGGTGGGATGTGGGAGTATGGAGTACAAAATTACACATATTTGTAATTTTAGCTTCAGGAGGCTAGAGCAGGAGGATTGTGAGCACTAGAATAGCCTGAGCTACACAGTGAAACCCTGTCTCAATAAATAAATAGGAGTGGGGGCAGGGAGATGGCTAGACAGGAAGGAAGCCTCTTACCTGATTACTTGGGTTCAATTGCCCGAACTTAAATAGCGAACCAAGAGAACTGATGTCTGCAAGCCATCATTGGACTACCACACGCAAGCCATAGCAGATGTGCCCTCCCCACCTCCTGCCCCTACCCGGTGTGTGTGTCTGTCTCTGTCTCTGTCTCTCTCTCAATAATAAATAAATAGATATGTAAGTAAATAAGCAATGAAATGTTACTTGTGGAAGATTAGTATCTTGTGCTAGCTACGAATGAGAACTAACTCAGAAATTACTTCTGATACCACAGGTAGGACAAAATGGAATTTAAGTACACATGAATACTTGCTTCTTGCACCTGTGAACTTATAGGGGAAACCATTTTTACTTCCAGCCCATGCCAAAGCTGAGACATGCCTCTCCCTTCAAAACCCACTTGGAGTGTGCCTCCCCTTCTTAGGTGTCATCTCAGCAAGGCGATGGCTACCCCTCGGCAGGCTTTAGTTTTATGTGAGAATCTCTGTTCTAACGCCCACTCTGAGCATTCTCAAGCCCTTGTCCATTCTCTTTGTTACAAGTGCAGCTGTCAAAACAAACATGCACAACAATCTAGGTCATAGGTCCTTAGGGAGCTGCCAGCTGCCTGACTTGTGGGTTTGTGTTCTAACTAGAGGGTGAGCTTCCGAGGGGCTCCCGTCTCATCCTGGGATATGTGGAAGGCATATTGCCTAAAGGATGTTCACTTGATATTGTACTAACATTAGCTTTTTTTCTTCTTTCTTTCGAAAAAGATATTTTCTTTTTATGACACTCTTCAATCTTCTGTATCACTGAAAATAGAAATTCCAATAATATTCTTTGTCCTCCCAGAATCATAAATTCCCCAGTGAGATGTCACTTCTGCTGGGGGACATTCATTGTCCCACACCCTCCAGAAGGATAAGTTAGTCCATTGTCTTTGCTTATGTACTTGGAACATATCTCCAATAAAGGTCTCTTGATTGTTTATTGCAGTCATTTGACTCCTCCCATTATCTACAAGAGTCTGGCAGAGTTTCCTAATTACCACTCTGTTTGGTGTTTAACACAATGCCCTACACAAATTAAACACCTGGATGTTTATTTGCTTTTGAATAAAGAAATTAATAAAACATTTATGTTTGCCAAGTGAAGCACAAACTTGTAAGAATGATGCTCAGGTACACCCATGCCCTTACTGCTCTCTACTCTTCCAGACTTAAAAATCAGTTAGCACATTGCTAAAGTATAGATTATTCATTCACTAGATCACTCATATAGTTATTCATTGTTCAAGTCTTTTTTGAGTCCTCATTATATAAAAAAAAAAGCCTTACTGAATAATAGGTATTTATGTACACACACATATGCAAAGAAGAGCTAGGCTAACAAAAAAATACACCATGGATTGCTTAATTACATTGTTCTAAATGTTAGGAGGGGAGGATTGAATCCCAATAAGATACTAAGCTGACCACTGTGTGAGGATGGGAACAGCATCCTAGCAAACAGAACAGTCATAGGAAGGCCTAAGCTGAAAGAGTGGGACTTCACTTATTCTCCAGTCTTGGCAACACCATCACTGGATTCATCATTTTCTCCAATGATACCTGCTTCACCTTTCCCTTTGCCCAATTTGTCCTGGTCCCTGCTTTCTCTGAATATTCCAACCTCAATATCTCACTTCTTTACCAAAGGCTTTAGACAAGGAGGTGCCCTTGGTGTGGAATTTTAGTCCCCTTTATATCTGCATTGCAGCATCTATCTCACTGTTAAATTAACTGGGTGCTTGAGCTCCATGAGGTCAACGGACTGGAGTCAACTCAACCAGAGCCTGCCATGTAGAATCTCAGTTTGGCCACAATTTACTTGAGTGGCAAAGTTACAACCAGATTGTGCCAGAGCAGAAACCGCAAATGACGTCAGAGAAAAGCTTCAAACTGGTTTACCAAGAGAAGAGTTTTTGAAAAATCAACCATGCCAAACCACAAGCTCACAGGGCTTTGGACAGATAGCCAAAGCCCAAGACCTTTTCAAGCTTTCTTCACACTGCCAGCCCACTCATCTGGCATGAAATAAAATGCCTTGCAATGAGCTCTTGATCCATCCATGTAGAATAACCCCATCCAGACCTGTGGGTAGAATGCCAGTGTGGTGTGATTAACTTCTTACCTATGCATCCTATAAGGAATGGGTTCCAAAGAACATCTGCCTCAAAGTGTGGTTAGGTTACAGAACCAAGGAGTGAGTTCAGAGCAAAGTCACAATGGAAATCCAGGTGTCATAGTCTTAATATTTAATATGAATAAGGAACGCACACTTACTGTCAATAAAATATGTGCTTCCCTTCTTGTAGGAAGTATGCCTTAGGGGGAAAATGAGGTCAGGATACTTTGTAGCATGATGGCTCAGAACCTACCTTGCTATTCTCTAGAGGCTCCCCCACCCCGCTTCTCTGTAGCCTGCACCAGCGGCATCATGCACACATGTATGAAGATTTGCCAGCCCATGCATTCAACGTCCATCATACTTCTACCATTGTCCCACTTTTCCCGGAGGTGCAGCCCTACCTCAGAAACATGGACTTAAGGATATGGTCTCAAACAACTCCTAAAGAAATGTCAGGGCTATTTGATCATAGAATTAACATGGTTGGAATCATGGCTTTGAATAAAAAATATGAACTCTAGGTGAGTCCCTTCCTTTGGTACCATGGGACTTCCACCTTACAGCAAAGGTCATACCTAGAGAAAGAACAGAATAGAGCCTTCTAAGTTGGAAGTCCTGAGCCACTCTTCTCGGGCTCTAAAAGCAACATTATAGAAAGGGGCTGTCTTCTTTGTATCCTGCACAGAGGTCATAGGAGGAATGCAGCTTCAAATGCCTCAAGGCAGTAAAGCCAAGTGATGCTAAGTTGTAAAGTGCCTGAAGATGCTAAAGGTCCCCGTGCTGTCCTGGTGCCTCTGTGCTGATGGTCAAAGATTGTCATCTTTGTGATCTCAACTCAAGATGACACTTTGTGGCCAATGGAGAGGAAACCCAAGCAGTACTGCCTGTTCGAAGTTGCATTGTGTCCTCTATTTTCCTAAATGCATGCCCCCTAATAGCATTTCTGCTCACGCCACTTAAAGCCTGATGACTTCTTCACACCCATAGGCTGAAACACAATATCATTAGGAATATTCTAAAATGCGTGGCATGCTTGCTCAAACCCATTTTTGTGGTCTTACTATAGATTTTCCTACCCTTCAATGGCCAAACTGCTTTGCAAAACTTTATCATGATTATCTGCGAAATTTCAAATTGTAAAACCCAGCAGCCTTGCTCAATATAACAAAAACAGAAAGATGTCAGCCTTTAGCCCAGAAATTCCATTTTTAGAGGTCTTCCCTAAGAAAATAACTGAAGAAGTGAATGAAGACTTGGGTAGCAGGGTGTTCTTAACCGTGTTATCTAAAACAGTCTGTTAACCTGGAGGAAGGGCTTCAGAGGGCACTTACTTTTGCCATTTTTTTTGAAGAATGTTTGTTCTGTGTAAAGACTTGGTCATGTGACAGGAAAACTGCTCACCTATCTGCACCACTGTATGCCCATAGAGTTTTGGTTAAATCCCCATCGTCTGACTCCACTATAGAAGGAAATGTTGGTACTGTGTTTTCTGTTTGTTTGTTTGTTTCTCTTCCTCAGAAGATTGTAAGTTCTCTGGGCAGAGGCTATTCATTTTTACATAATAAAGGTTTATTTTTGAGGGCTTTATTTTTTGAGACTGGATATTGATATATTGCCCAGGCTATCTGCAAACTTCTAGGCTCAATTATCTCCCTGCTTCAGTCTTCTAAATAGTTGGGACTACAGTGGGCACCACCATGCCCAACAAGACACCTTTGCCTCTGCATCCTCATGTCAGCTTCACTGGCACTCACCATCAGTTGAGGACCCTTCTTGGAAGAGAATGCCTCATTCTCCTGTTGTCTCTATCCTCCCACACTTAAGCCTGCATACTCTGCCTTACTTCTTGTTCTGAATGGTACTAAGTTCTTCATTTATGCACTAGAGTTCCACGTGAAGCAAAAACACATTCAGTAATCCTCCCCTCTTGTAGGCAGAGACTGCTCATTTGTTCCCAGCTGCCCAGACTCGAATAATCACACAGAAACTATATTAATTATAACATTGCTTGGATTATTAGCTCAGGATTCTTATTAACTAACTCTTACATCTTAAATTAACCCATTTCTATTCTATGTATTACCACAAGGCTGTGGCTTACTGGTAAGGATCTAGCATCTGTTTCCTTTGGCAGCTACAATGCATTTCCTTGACTCTGCCTACTCTCTCTCTCTCTATCTCTGTTCTAATTTCCCACCTGGCTTTACTCTGCTAATCCATTGGCCAAAATAGCTTCTTTATTAACCAATGGTAATAAAACATATTCACAGCATACAGAATCCCACATCATCTCCCCCTTTCTGTCTAAATAAAAGGAAGATTTTAACTTTAACATAGTAAAATTACATATATAAAACAGTTATCAAGCAAGAATTAGAGTTACAATATTTAGTCCATTTACATTTGGCAAATTAGAAAAATACTCCATCATCTATCCTATCTTTGTGAGTCTAAAGTTTTATATCTAATTTATCTTTTATCATAACTAAGGAAAACTATAACTATCTGTCTTTAATTCTTCAAAGACCCCAGAAGGATATATTACTTAAGCAATCAGGAAGTGCATTGTAAGCAACTTCCAAAATTCTAGAATTAACAGAGACATCTTGCTGCCTGGACAGTCACCAAAAGTTCTTCTGTAACAATGGGGCATCCATCTTCAGCCTATAGGCCCGTAGTATCTGGCAGACTTTTCCATGAAGCAGGAAATTTGAAGATATGTTCTGCCTTGTAATGGGAAAGTTCAACAGTTGTGTTCTGCAGAATGTCTCATAGACTCTTTGATGAAGCAGGAACCCTGAAGGACTCTCTCACCTTTCTTTAGGCAAGTTCACCAATCATTTTTCTGTAGGTCCTGCATGTGCAGTTTATACAGCATACCATCAAGCAGTACAGGCAAGAGCAGTTTCTTGCCCAAATGGCTAACAAACTCCATAGGGAGAAGACTTTTAATGCCCATCTTCCTCTTGAAGTAATTGGTGCTGCCAGGAACAGACATGTGTCACTGTCAAGAAAAGTCTAAGTTCTTAAAAACTTTTAAATGCCAATTCTGTAGGTCTTCAAAGTGCTGAAGATTACCTATCTAATTGAAATATATCTCTATATATCTAGAGAACCTAACTAACATGACAATATGTTTGACTATTATAAATGACTATCTATTAATCTATAATTTTTATTATATATTACATTTTTAATGAACTGTATAAACATAATATCTTAAGCAAGAGTAGAAATATATACACAGCCTAACAAAATTGACCTTAAATCTGTGTCAATAGACCAAGATCCATACCAAAGCTAAGTATTCATCTCTATATCTTATACCCCTTATTTTATTTTATTTTTTTAGAAATGGACTGTGACCATTAATCACTTATAATCAATCCCCTTTAGATGAAAGTAAACATTTATAAACAATGGACACAGTTTTCTCCAAACTTCTTCCTGCTGTTTGTTGGATGAAGTATTTTCAAGGATCATGGAGAACTTTGGAGGGGGAATCTTGTTCCATCAAAACACATTAGCCTGGAATGAATCCATAGGTTCTCATCTTCTGTGGAAACAAAAGTAGAACCTCTTTTCCAAAATAACATATCCTTAGACCCAAATTTTGAAGTCAAGATACCTTTATGCTGGTATAGATTAGCAACTCCCAGAATCAACTCTCTGCAGTCAAAAAATTTAAAGAAAACACAATAATATACATAATCCAGACTCTCTGTGTATGTTCCATCTTTACGTGGCTTCTTTTTCTTTACTCCTTTAATCTATGACTGTCTGTACTCTTGTATTTTTACTGTCTCTTTTTTTTTATTTTTCCATTAAAAAATTTCCACTTCCCCTCCTCCTCCCATTCCCTTCCCACTCCCTCCCCCACTCATCCTCCTCCCTCCCCCTCCAGCCATAAGAGAGGGCAGGGTACCCTGCCCTGTGGGAAGTCCAAGGCCCTCCCCTCTACATCCAGGCCAAGAAGCTGTGCATCCAAATAGACTAGTATCCCAAAATGCCAGTACATGTAGTAGAAACAAGTCCCAGTGCCTTTATCGATGGCTTCTCAGTCAGCCCCCATTGTCAGCCACATTCAGAGAGTCCTGTTTGATCACATGCTCCTTCAGTCCCAGTCCAGCTGGATTTGGTGAGCTCCCATTAGATCAGGCACACTGTCTCAGTGGGTGGACCAGCCCCTGGTGGTCCTGACTTCCTTGCTCATCTTCTCCCTCCTTCTGCTCTTCAACTGGACCTTGGGAGCTCAGTCCAGTGCTCTGATGTGGATTTCTGTCTCTATCTCCATTCATCACCGGACAGAGATTCTATGGTGATATTTGAGATAATCATCAGTGTGATTATGGGGGAAGGCCAGTTCAGGCACCCTCTCCTCTGCTGCCCAAGGACCTAGCTGGGGACATCCCCATGGACACCTGGGTTCTCCACTAGAGCCAAGTCTCTTGCCAACCCTAAAATGGCTCCTTTAATGAATATATCTTCTTCCCTGCTCTTATATCTGCCCTTCCTCCATCTCAGCCTTCCCACCCCCCAAGCACTCCCCAATCCTTCCCTACTGCCTTCTCTTTCCCCCTCTCCCCTTCCCCCAGCCCTACCCTCACACCTACCCCCAACTCCATGCTCCCAACTTTTGCCTGGCATTCTTGTCTGCTTCTAATTTCCAGGTGGATTCATATGGGTTTTTTTTGTTTTATTGTTTGAAACTATTTTTTATAACTGTTAATACTCTTTTTCCTCTCTCTCCCAAGCCAATGTATATTTTTAAACACACTGTGTCTCATTTAAGAAACTGTTTTTGTCGTTTTGTCTATGTATCTGAAATCCGATTCTGAGAAGGAGCATTTTAAAATGGTAAATGCTGTGGTTGCAGCAGCCCTGGATGCTGGCTCCACCTCTCTTGGCCTTTCAGTATGGCAGAGGTATATTAACCACAGACTCTGGGACTGCTGGGTAGGAGCTGTGCTTACCAGCTCAACACTGGGAAGCACTATGCATACCTTTTTGTCTGAGTACAAACTAAATCTGCATGCAGCATGCTGTGCAGCCTGGAAATGTCTCTGTGTATGGCGGTGGGAATCTGCCATGCTTCCTGCCTATGCATGCCTAGCAGACCCGATCTAGCTGCTAGCCCAGGTGGTGGTGCCGAGCGGCTACTTTCCTCCTAACCCTGAGCAGGTGTACAAGCACCCAGATCTGAAGTATGTGGCTGGCCACACATGTGGCTTAGCCCCAAACATATGGATGCCACTTGTAGACAGAGACTGCTTATTCATTCCCAGCCACCCAAACCTGAATAATCACACAGAAAATATATTAATTATAACATTGTTTGGCCTATTAGCTCAGGCTTCTTATTAACTAACTCTTACATCTTAAATTAACCCATTTCTATTAATCTATGTATTGCTGCGAGGCTGTGGCTTACTGGTAAGGACCCAGCATCTGTCTCCTTCAACAGCTACATGGCATTTCTTTGACTCCACCTACTCTCTCACTCTCTCTTTTATTGATTTCCCACCTGATTTTACTCTGCTAATTCATTGGCTGAAACTGCTTCTTTACTAATTGTAATAAAACATATTTATAGCCTACAGAGGGGAATCCCACATCACCCTCTCTCTTCCATATTGCCAATATTCCATATTGTCTGTGCCGGACATTGCCATCAGTTTGCAAGAAATAAATCATTACAGTCAATTTTCAGTATGGGGTGTGCTCAGAGCTAATTAATGAATCACAGATAAGCCGGAGACACTGGGTCCCTATCTTCCCTAGTGAGCAGCTGGCACCTGCTTGCCTGGGTGTTTCTCAGTTCATCACATGGTTGAAAAGTTATAGGTAGTCTGGTACGTAACCAAGCACACATTCAGAAAATGAGGGAATCTTGAGCCCTAGGATATATAACAGATAAAGCTTGGCACCCAGAACAAATAAAATAGGGGACTTAGGGAGGGGCAATGCTAGACATTGTGAAGATTGTACCTCCATGGAGATCTCAGCCAGTGGGAAACTAAGGGACATTTTTTGCCTTTCCTCTAAACTATCACTTGACTTTGCAAGGTCAAAAATAAGTAAACACACAGCTTTACTTTTGCTTTTTTGATGATACTCTTATGAAGTTAGAATTATTGTTCCTCACAAGTTATTAATACATCATTTGTCTTCTGGACTTAAATCCACTCCCAGCCACTAGTCCATGCTCTCCTTTGCAGAAGAATCTGACATAGCTTCTTCAAACTCTCTTCCTATCTGATCTCTCTCATCCCATATCAAGGTTACCAGTGGTCACCATGCTACTAACCCAGTGTTTGGTTGTCTTTTCTTGCCTTTCTAGTAGTATTTAATATGCATGCTCACTGTCCTATGTGATTATTTAATACATACACTCACTGTCCTATACAATCATTTCATTTGCGTGATTCTCTTCTGACCTCTTTAGTCAGTCCTTCCAGTCCCCTTTCCTGATCTGCCCCACATGCTTGCAAAGGCCACACAGTCGGGGCTTCCTTTCCAGGTCCTGCTTATTTATCTTCACTCTTCAATGACCTCATCTAGTTTCATTCAGTTTTGGTTCTGCCTTAACAACTCCAAAATATGTGTAGTAACTCACACTTCTCTGATCCCAGGCTTGTATATCACTGTTTGAATGTCCAGTAGGCATCTGAACGTGCCTCAGTGTCTTCCAGACTTCAGATGATGAGAACTGCCAAAATCTTTATTATCTCTTAACTCTCTTTTCTCTTTTCTCCAGCAACAAATGGTGCCATTTGCCCTCAAAACACATTTGGCTCCTGTCTTAGTCACTGTTCTATGCTTTGAAGAGACACCATGAGCAAGACAACTTAATATAAAAGAAAACATTTAGTGGGAGACTTGCTTACACAGGTTCAGAGGTTTAGTACAGTACCATCATGGGAAGCATGGCAGCATGCATAGATGCATGGATGCATGAGCTGGAGCAGTAGCTGAGAGCTGCATCCTGATGCTTAATCCGAGAGAGAGAGAGAGAGAGAGAGAGGCAGGCAGACAGACTGGCCCTAGCATTGGTTTTTAAAACCTCAAAGTCCACCCCCAGTGACACATTTCCTCTAACAAGGACACATGTCCTAATCCTTCTAATTTTTTCAAATGCTTCCATTCCCTGATGACTAAACATTCAAATATATGATCCTGTGAGAGACATTCTTGTTCAAAGCAGCACAGTATCTGATTATACCACCTTATCGCCACCTCTCTTGTGCATGCCCCCCCTTCTGTGGTTTAAGTCACCAGTAATTCTCATTAGGGTCATTGCAGAAGCCTCTGGTATTGTAAGTCTACCTTTCAGGCCAACACTGTCTTACTCCACAACCATAAATACACATCTCCTCTCAACAGAGCCACCAAAGTTGACCTTTTGGAATACTGGGTTATGTCTGTCCTATAGTTAACTCATTGACTAGAATTTTGTACTTATTTAGATGATTTTCCCTTCGTAGTGAATTTATTTACTTATTTATTTATTTATAGTTTACACAAATCAATTTATTAACAAAAAATAATTCAAGAAGTTCTGTTTACAGTGACTATGATGACCCCCCTTCCTTTGAGTGCTGTCAAAAGGAATAAGGATGGCATCCTCAATCTGCTAATTTTCATCCCTAAGTGAGCAAAAGCTCTTAGGGTTGACTGGGCTCTGAGTTTTGATCCTATTTTTTCCTGTGACTGAGTTTAATAGCCAGGGCAGTGACAATCATCTCTGTGCACCTCTTGGCCCTCCTGGACAGCCAGCATGGCTGCATATGGATCGGACTCATCTAGGTCAGCCTTTCTTTTCATTCCACCAGTCATTCAGTAGATAGTTTCCTTCCAGAAAGATTGGTAACATGGGCAAAGGTATCAGTGAAGGATGCAAAGATATGACAGACACCAAACACATTCTATCTTTCATCCACTTGAGATCCAAAGCTGAGGACTTTGCCCTCTTCTTTTCCTTCTCCTTGTGAGGTGCCATTTCTGTGCATCATCTCCAGATTCCTCTACTAGATCAAAGTATATATGTATGTATGTGTGTATATATAAATAATATGCAACATATTAACATATATATTAAAATAACATATATAACATAATATGCAAGCTTAAAAGTATATTTCTCACATTATAGTAACAGTACAGTATAACTGAAATAGCTATTAATACAGAGAACACTATTTTTCACATAGTCCTCTGAAATTATTATAATCCTTGATAACCCACAGGGCATAGTGTTAGTAACTGTAGTTTTACAATAGTCTTCAAGCTTTGCATGTGTCCTTTAGTTTGATGTTTTTCATAAGGGTTCTGTGTCTTTTAAGTCACTTGCATTTCAATGTATATTTGAGGATTATATCATTGATTTCTACAAAGAAAAGGTATATTGATATTGTGACTAGGATGGCATTGAATTTATAGGTGAGATTAATTTGGAAAGGATAAGACCTTATTAATACTACCCAAACCAGTACCACATGGGAGACACTTACACATAAGCCAGTTTAGTCGCCAGCTGGAGATATAGCCTTGGTCCCTTCTGAACCACACCTTCTGTGTACTGATCCTGAGGAAACACGTCCTAAAAGATTTTGCCTCAATGGCATTGGTCTCTTGTTGATCACAGTTGATTTTCAGGCTTAGTTGACCAACTTTCACCCTCCCAACAAAACAAAAAGTTCATTTCCATAGATTCTTAATTCAAATATATTAAGAAACAGCCAGGTAGAGTCTCAAACATCCCATGGAAATTCACAAGTCTCTATCCTCTGCATTTTTCTCAGCATTCTTCTCATCCATGCTCCCACACAACAGGCCACTAAGCTTTGAAACCTCAGCAGCTTTTCCAGTGCAATGTTTCAAATGCCACCACAGTCTCCCCCAAAGACAACATGGTCAGATCTGTTATGGAAATATTCTCTGATATCAATTTCTATATTAGTTTGCTTCTCTGTTGCTCTAATAAAACCTGGACTAAAAGCAACTCAGGGAGAAAAGGATTTATTTGACCTTACAGCTTACAGTTCACCACTAAGGGAGCCAGAGCAGGAACTCAAGGCAGGAACCTAGAGGCAGGTGCTGAAGCTGAGACCATGGAGGAACACTGTTTAGTGGATTGCTTCTCAGGTCATTAAGGGCTCTGTTGAGAAGAGATGCGGATTTATGGTTGTGGAGTAAAACAGTGTTGGACTGAAAGGTAGACTTATAACACCAAAGGTTACTGCAATGATCCTAGTGAGAATTACTGGTGACTTAAACCACAGAAGGGAGGGCGTACAGAAGAGAGGTGGTATAATCAGATACTGTGCTGCTTTGAACAAGAATGTGCCCCCATAGGCTCATATATTTGACAAGGTTCATACCTAACTACATTTTAAAACTTCCTACAGATCAGAGTTCGAGAGATGACTCAGTGTTTAAGAACACTGACTCCTTTTGCAGAGTGCCCAGTGTTTGATTCCCAGTGCCCACATAACAGATCACAACCATCTGTAACTCCAGTTCTAGGGGAATCCAGTGCCCTCTTCTGAGCTTCACAGACACCAGACACAAACATGGAACACAGACCTAATTGAAGCAAAAGACTCATACACATTAAAAAATAAAAAAAAATTCTTAAAAAATATTGTTATAGATAGATAAAACTTAAAAACCCAACACAAGGAAATGGGAAAATAGTGTGAACAGGAAATAAAGAAGGGGATAAACGCTAAGACAGTGAGTGTATGAAAACATCTAGTGATCATTTAGAGTCTGTATGGTACAAATTACAATGGCAATGAGATGCCAATTCAAATCCATCAGATTCATAGAAGTTCAAAGTTGTGACAATGTCAAGTGTTGGCAAGGACCTGGGATGCTGGTAGTACTTACAAACACCGGTGGGAAGGTAATTGATTCTATTAGTATGGAGACAATTTGTCTTACCCAAGTACTCCAAAACTGCCAAAGCAGTGTTGTAAAGAAACTTTAACAACACATAAAAGTAAATGTGAAAAAATACAGGTACTGGGGGCTGGAGAAATGGCTAAGTCAATAAAAAACTTTCTGCTCAAGCATGAGAATCCAAGTTTGGATCTCCAGCACCCATAAGAAGGCTAAGGTAGCAACATGCACCTATAATCCCAACACTTAAGCAGATAGAGTTGAGCAGGTACCTGGATCCCTCTGGTCAGCCAGTCTGGTCAATTGTCAAGCTCTAGATTCACTGAAAGACTGTGTCTCAAAAAAAAAAAATAAGGTAGAGAGGTACCTTTTATCAGTGAGATATTCTCATCTTGCTTCCTCTGAGTCTGGCTGGTGACTGACTCTCTGCCTTTCCTCTTCCCAGAACCCTTTTAGTCTGGTTGTCCCACCTATATTTCCTGCTTGGCTACTGGCCAATCAGCATTTTATTAAACCAATATGAGTGACAAATCTTTACAGTATAGAAAAGTATTATCCCACAGCAGTATTGGAAGGGAAAGGAAAGGGAGATTTATTGCCGGGTTTTTTTTTGGGGGGGGTGTATTTGAAAATAATCTCAATATCAATAAAATGAACAAATGGTGTTATAGTTAAATAATGGAAGAGTATATGTCAGTTAAGATGATAATGCGAGAGTGGTGTTGACATGAACAAATAACACAATGACACAGACCAAGTAAAGGCACCATACAAAGACTTGAAGTGTGGATAGTTTTACTATTAGAGTTGAGGCATTCATGCAAGCTTGCAAATGTATGCAGATGAGCTATGGAATTCAAAATGCTAATTAATTCTCAGAAGAGAAACAAGAGAATCTCCAAGTGGATCTGTAATTTTGACTCTTTATTTCTCAAAGAAAAAATGATATTAAGAGTTCAGAAGAAAAAAGGTCAAGGTTTCCAAGCTGGTCATCTCTGGGCATGTGGGTTTGCTTGAGTTTTATTTTTCTGCCATGAAATTTCTTTTCCTGATTCTCCTTTGTTGTTCAGAAAGTCCAATTCATTTTCATCTTTTTCTGAAAACAGAACAATTAAGTTTTTTCTTCCTCTGGGGAGTGGTTGGCACACGTCCCTTTAGTAATAACAAGGGATGGAAATCAACACAATTGGATTTATTTTCTCCATCCATCATTTAGGTTTGGTGGAAAGCGATTTTGGGGACTGTGAAGATAGCAATCGCATAAAGGTCCTGACGTGCATGGACATGACCTCGCCCATGGTACTTTCCAGGGTTTAGATGGGAACCAGTTTCTGACTCTGTCACCACCTCAGAAGAAGTGAGAGGTGTTGCTGCAGGCAGCCATCAGCATGGCATCCAGCCGAGAGTCCCTGCCCAACAATGCAATGGTTTCTGAAACTCATGAGATCAGCAGCTTTTCACGAAACCATGAGTCATAGCCATGGTGAGGATTTCCAGGAGCCAAGGAGTGTCTTGAGGTGCTGGCTTCACCAGATGTTCTGGCACTGCCAGCTGCAAGTGCCACAGCTGGCCCAGGGCCAGCGGTCACAGGGTCACCAACAGCCAAAATTCCCTTGGGCTTCAGGTACACAATTAATGCTATCTAATTAAAATTCCAACTGGTTATTTTTTAGGAACTGGATCACTGAAAATTTATATTGACTCACAAATGTCGAAGACATTAACTCTCGGGCATATTTGAAACCAATAATGAAAATTTTGATATTGGATCAGAAACAAAGTAGCCAACAAAAGAGAAGACAGCAGACAAGAAAAGATTAGCAGATGGTGATAAATAGACTGACTACAGATTCACTAAGGGCAACACTTGGTCCACAAAGGTCACTGGGAATTTGGGAAACTATATGATGAAGAAAACTGGCTGCCTATCTAACTATACAAACAAGTGTAGACTGAAGACCTAGTTAGGTATGAGTTGTAAATGGAGAAAGTAAATAAAAGAAAATACAAAATACCACTGTGACTTCTGAGCTTTACCTTGTCACAGAAAGAAACAAAGAGAAAGAGAAAGAGAGAGAGAGAGAGAGAGAGAGAGAGAGAGAGAGAGAGAGAAGGAAGGAAGGAATGAGGGAAGGAAAGAGAGAGAGAGAGAGAGAGAGAGAGAGAGAGAGAGAGAGAGAGAGAGAGAGAAACATAAGAACCTCTGCATCCTGAGGAGGAGTCGAAACCCAATGATTCCATGCACCTGGGTGTACTCCCCACATGAATTCTTTACAAACCCAAGAAGAGACTGTATGCAGAAGTGTTCATTCTAATGTTGTTTGTGGTTACAGAGCATTGCATGCAACCAGCACTTCTGTTGGAGAGGAGGGAGGCAGGGATTGAGTACCAGCCTTGGGCACTATGTGGCTATGAGCACAGTGGACTTGCTGTAAATAGCAGAGTGAGGGTACCCTCGCAATGTCTGTATGGGAAAAGTAAATCAATTGAGATATGCAGTTAAATACAATTTGCATGTAACCGAAATAAAGTACATGGATAGAAACATATTTCAATGGCATATTAAATGAAAAGTCTAGTTGTAGGCTGGGCATGATGGTACATGCCTCTAATCTAGTACATGAAAGACTGATGCAGGAGGATTGCAAATTCCAGACCATCTTGGGCTATATAGTAAAAGCCTGTATCAAAGATAAGTAAATAAATAAGGACATGATAAATAAATAACTTTTTAAAAGACTTACATGTGAGTCATAAGAAGAAACACATATGGCTCATGAGCATGAATGTGGAAATGGGAGTGGATATGAAAAAAAATAACACATACATAAAAATAAATACTTTAAGAAGCAAATGAAATAAGCTCAAGAAACCCCAGAGTGGGAATGAGCTCTGCCAATGAGCAGGTTCTTGTCCTCTAGACATTCATGGTCTTGTCTAGAAGATGCTGCAAGTGTCTTAAGTGCATTAAGTTATTCACATAGTTTGTGACAAGGAGGGACACAACTGATAAATAGATGCTTCTGTTAAGTTTGCACAGGACATAGTAAAATAGAATGGAGAGAGACCCAAACTTTGTTTTTATTCTCAAGATTGATCTCCCACAGTTCTCCTGAGAGGGTAATAAGAGAACAACTCATCCTGTGAAAAATCTAGCATCAGCCTGTGGTAGCCTGTCACACAGAGATGAAAGGAATAGATAGACAGATTTTAAGTGTCCCATGGACTGCAGTGTCCACAAACACTTTGGCCAATAGGATCATTAATGAAGGACAGTCCTGGGAAAACATCTGTTATAGGTACTATTAAGAAGACACGCTGTATACTTGCCTGTGTTCCTAGTTTCATGATGAGCCTTGAACAAGAATAGTACCAAGTGACAACGCCACTTTCTCTGTATTTTCTTTATCCTCCTCTTGCTCTTGGGTTTCTCCCATCACCTTTTACTCCCTTCTCCTATCTTACTTATGTGGCAAAAAAAAAAGGGCCCAGCAGAAATAACTGTAGATGAAGGAACCATCAAGTCATCCATTCTTCCCACTTGCTAGAATACTTTACAGCCACTGAAATAATGTTGGAGAAGAGGAAGACTGGACACGCAAAGCATGGGATAATGTATGTTGCCCTGGAGCATGGGTGGGATGTGAGTTGTCCTGGAGCACAGGTGGGATGAGTTGTCCTGGAGCACAGGTGGGATGAGTTGTCCTGGAGCACAGGTGGGATGTGAGTTGTCCTGGAGCACAGGTGGGATGTGAGTTGTCCTGGAGCACAGGTGGGATGTGAGTTGTCCTGGAGCACAGGTGGGATGTGAGTTGTCCTGGAGCACAGGTGGGATGTGTGTTGGTCTGGAGCACAGGTGGGATGAGTTGACCTGGAGCACAGGTGGGAAGTGTTGTCCTGGAGCACAGGTGGGATGTGAGTTGTCCTGGAGCACAGGTGGGAAGTGTTGT